>JAJJMC010020101.1:1416384-1528036 GCA_023531435.1 Papaver californicum
TGGATCGGCCGATCCTGGGTTGACTCGCCTGGTTCGCTGGGTTGACTCGCCTGGTTGACCTGCTGGGTTGACCCGATCCAGCTCAGCCCGATCCAAGGGTGCCCCAATCCAAAGTGTGTGTGCCTTGATCCATTTTCCCGGGTGCCTTTAACACTTTTTGAGCCAATTTTTCCACAAATCTTTATTCTTCTAATGTACCTACAAAAGCATAAAAACACGTAATAGACACAAAATCGAATACTAACTCACTAGAAATTAAGGTGCAATTTAGACACTAAAATGTGTCTATCACCGTTCCGAATGGATTTTCTGGCAAACTCACAGAACTAGGTCAAGCTCAACCGACTATCTTTCAAATGATATGAACTACTCAAAAGAGTTAGTAATCATTTCTAGATGGATGGTATGAACTGCCACTATAGGCAATAACCATCCCTTCTCAGATGATATGAATTACCTGGAATGGTAATAATCATCTCTATCATATGTATCATACATATGATATGAATTATCTAGTATGGTAATAATCATCTCTTATCGCACGTTTTGTATATTTATCAGATGATATGAATTACCTTGGATGGTAATAATCATCTCTCACTAAGTAGTATGAACAACCAGTAATTGGACTGTAACTACCTCGAGAAGATTGCAATCATCTCCAAATAAATGATATGAACTGCCGCGCAGCAACCAACACTTTTAGATGATATGGGTTTTACAAGCTTCTCCTCTCAACATCTGGCATATGTGTTTACAAGCTGCTGTCAGGAATTCATCTTCTCCGGAAATATGGCTATGATGAGTCAATATCATACACGAGTCGGAAGTGCTTTGAAATGTGTAAGAAACACCTAACCATGAGGCTCTCACCGTTTGTTATGAGGTTGTTATCCATGAAGCCTATCACAAGGGATTACTTGACATGAAGTCCTAAATTCTACTGAGGTCCCCACTTACGTCTGTTGGAGATCTCACGATGCCAGTATACTCACGATATCAACACCTCAATGCTAGTCTCATCCACATAACAAAGGATATTCTACCAGATGGGGGTAGGATTTCACACGGGTCTGGGACATTATTCACATAACTAGTGTCATCAAGAAGCTCATATCGTCATGGTGCCATCACCTACCACCACAAGCTTCTATATTCATAGTCGCTCCTACTGTTATACCTACATCCTGTAAACTCGGAAATTGGCAACAATCAGCGGAGAACGGGACAAAGCATCTTTCAAAAAATGTTCATCCATGTCTCTACTACGACATACCAAAAGGGCGTGTAAATCGGATATACGGCTTGACAGATATAACTTTTATGCTAAAGTCGATGGAGTCTGAAAATTTATACGGGATTAGAAATTACAAATGTGCACGCATGCAAGCTACGAATCAGAAAACGTCATCAACTTCATGTCATCATTGTGTCGCTGTTGTGACCCTTGTCGTCTCAACTTCTGATATTATTGTTGTTGCTGGGCGAGAGGAGAAAGAAAGAGAGAGTTGATAGATGGTGATGGTCAAACAAGGATTTCCTCTTTGAAGCCATGGTATCGTACTATACATGGGTCAATTGGTATCTCCATCATACAAATCAGTCATGCTTCACTAGTTTATGCTCTCCAGACGACACTCTATCATCCTACATGCATTACTACATCAACTATTTCTTCTTCAACGATTACTTGACATCATTGGAGCATCATCAAATCAAAATTCCTGGTAAAATCCGACAACTAAGCTCGTTGATTTATTTTTCCTAGCTGCAGAAGCATGAAATAAATACGCATAAATTTTTGACAAGTATCATGTAAATATATATGCTCCCCTAGAAATTTTGATTTATTTTTCCTAGCTCCTTTTGTATATATATATATATATGGGCCCCTAGAAATTTCAGGGTTTTACCCAGCTAAACCCTCGTTATTTCATATGCATCCATCTGTATTAATCACCAAGCACTTGTTATACAAAATTGTGAACATTCAGAATAAAGGCTATGTCATATATGAATAAAGATTTCTAAATTAGATGCATACCATCTAAATACAAAATTACGAACAATCAAGATGGATAATATACCATTCCTGAATAGAGATCGCTAATTAGATGCATACCATTTAGTTGTAGAGCCACATCGAACATTATCTCAAGTTGCAAACTTCCACGGTTGAATATGTTTTGTATGCACTACATAAAAAGTTAAGCACCTCATGTCACGAATGAACTCACTTCAAGTCGCAGAACTTCTATGGATTGAATTCCTTGAATAGCAATGCTCAAGTTCTAACCATCTTAGTGTTCTAACGGCAGCAATGCCTCAACACTCATCTTAGTGTTCATGGCTAACACCCATCTTCATATTTGATGGCAGAATCACTGCCTCAACGCTCATCTTAGTATTCCGCGGTAGCAATGCCTCAACACTCATCTTAGTGTTCCAACGACATCAATGCCTCAACACTCATCTTAGTGTTTCGGCGGAAGCAATGCCTCAACACTCATCTTAGTGTTCATGGCTAACACCCATCTTCGTTTCTGATGGAAGAATCACTGCCTCCATACTCATCTTAGTTTTCTGACGGCAACAATGCCTCAACACTCATCTTAGTGTTTCAAATATATATTGGTTGTGGTCGAAAAGTTATGAATCTGTTGACAAGTCCAATACCTATATCTTGATTTTGAATGGAAATGCAACGCAAACCCCTATATATATCGTCTAAGAATACACGACCAATAATGTTTGGATAAAAATACATTTTGTCATCACCCATTTCGAGGACTCACAGAAATACGGCGGACGGTGCCACAATCTGTTCTCCGTACAATAATGTGTTGAACTACTTCAACAAGTCTGCGCGTGAGGTATCCAGCATCTGAAGTTCGTACAGCAGTATCCACAACCCCTTGCGAGTTCCGTGTTCCGACGACAGCAATGGCTCAACACTCATCTAAGTGTTATGACGGCAGCATTACCTTAACACTCTCTACAACCAATTAATGTTCCAAATATCTTCCTGTTGTTGTTACAGTAGAAGAAGAATGCTCCATATACCTAAGATTACAATCGCAGAAAAAACAAAACTTGCCCAACCAAATGCTACTCTTCTAGTGATATCTAACCACTAAACAGTAAAAAGTCATATTTTACTTCGTCTGGCATACCACCATTTAGTGCTTACCACACAACATTACTCGTTCCGTGCTAAGCAGAGGACTTAATATTGATAGTGGATTTTTGACAAAGGGTAAAACAATCAATTTGGGTAATTTTTCAGACCAAGGGTACAATAATAATTTTACACATCAGGTGAAAATGGTTATTTACAATTAGAGGTGAAAAGTCATATTTATCAAGTTTTGAACCAGGGCCAAAATAGTTATTTTACCAAAAAGTCGAGCAAAAAGGGTACAATGGTCATTCTGGGATTTTACACTATTCTCGAATAAATGTGCTACTAAATGCATCGTACCATCTAAATTGCAGAGTCGCATCAAACATTATTTCAAGTTGCAAACTCCCACAGTTGAATCTCTTGAGTATGTTCTGTATGCACTGCACAAAATTAAGCATAAATGCTAACCATTAAATTTCATACAATTGAGAAACCATGAAACAGGCCATAAATATGGCCACAACATTAACGGATGCCAAAGCTAGTTGTGCGCAGGCAATAACCATGGCACTAGCAAGCGCCAGCCTTAGCAAACCCTAGCCGCACTCCCAACAAAAAACCAAAAAGCTGGAAAAAAAACACGCGCCAAACAAGCCCTAGCGGTGCTACCAGCAGCACTGGAAGCAGCGCTAGCAGTAGCACTAGTGCTAACGCTGGCAACAACGCTAGTGTTAGCACTAAGCCATGCTGCCAGTGGCACTAGCACCCGTGCCATCCTCTGCTGCCAGTGGAACTAGCACTCTTTCCTTACCCTTGCGCGCCTCTTTATCCCTGATTGTGGTAGCACCGTCTTCACTTGCCCGTACTGGCATGACTTACATTACTCACGTGTTTTGAGTCCATGATTCCACTAACTCCTACAAGAAATCAAAACAATTACATGGGGATTGAACATGGGGTTTTGGTCTGCTGGTTACAGCAACATGGGCGTGACAACACCCCATAACAAGGAAGTTATAAAGTAGTGGTGACAGTTGAAGTGGTTGAGGAGATAATGGAACAATGGTTTTCCAGAAACTTCCAAGGATAATGGGCGGTTACACCATTACCCCCATAATCCCCACTACTCCATCTCTCCACTACCTCCACTACTTTACAAGGAAACATGTATGTTCTCAACTATTATAAATAGACTCCTATCCCATTTAGAAAACAGAACAAGTTGATCATTCTTACAACTCTGTTATTCTCCATCTCTGCACACAATTCAACACATAAATTTATTCAACTTTCTTAGCTTCCCTCCCTTAAGATCAACCAATTTTCTCTTCTCGTGACTGAAGCAGGGTGGAACGGCTACTATCGTGGTTTAGGCTTACCATGTACGATTTTGATTTCCGAATTTAAAGAAAGTACTTCTAAAGTACATTGTTTTGCCTAGAATCAATTTTTAGGTACTAACAAAGAGGACAAAAAAAACAAGATTTAAGCTAGGTCGAAATTCATCGAACCTAGCCGTAAACTATGGTTTTGAAAAAAAAAATCAAAAGAATCCAAGTTGTAAAAAGGTTTTCCTAGACATAAATTTGAAAACCAACATACAAATGTTTCTACGGCTAGGTATATTGACACTAGACTCCGCCGATAGTTCACCTACGGCTGGGTTTTTCTTAACTACCTGGCGGTATCCAGTGCATTGAATAACATTAGATTTACTCATACACATAAATACATCCAAGTCAAGAAATAATCGTCCTAGCCGTAACTATTTTACTATTGGTTTTCTCCTATTTTGCTTTTTTACGACTAGGAATTCATCATTTTCCTAGTCTTATACGAGGTTTTGACTGGGTTTTTAGGTATGACCCTGGACGTAACCAAACTTGAAAAGCTTGCAAAATTCATTTTTTTTACGTACTTTTACCAATTTTGACCAATAGAAAAGACATTGCAGCTAAGTTAGAGGTATACCTAACTATTTTCAATCACTTATTCTTCGTTTTCTTGGTTTGTTTCTTCATTTGCTCAATTTGGTTGAGTTTTACCTTGACTTTGGGTTAAAACTCTTCCTTATCTAAAAAAATCAACCATATTCGGTTCTCCGACAAGGGGTACGAAAAATTTGTTTGATAAGTCATATAAAGAATCACCCACCTAGAATCTCTTAAGAATCTCTCAATCTTGTTAAGTAAATCAAATTTTAGATTTTTCAACCTAATTCTCCCTTTTTTTTCCTCTACTTCTTCTTCCCTCTAAATATTCAAAACATTAATCATAAATTTTATCACTAACTATAAATTAAAATTATTAATCTAATCTAACTACTAAGACTTAAATTATTTAACCTATTAAATAATTAATTAAACAAAACAGTTTAGTCATTATAAAAAATAATTGGATATGAGACTTTTTAAATTACTAATAAATGTTCTTATTTTATCTTACTTGAAAAGCCATTCTATTGGATTCATAAACCCTTAGGTTTCTTTTAGATAAACATATTCCATTGCTTTTGGTCTAATATCTAGAGTCTAGACGCCCAAGATACCCCAAAGGCCAAAGGCCGTTTTGGGCCGCCAAGAGTTGGAATTTGGAATAAGCATTCAACGGTGGAAATAAAGGAGTGACCCTCCTTTCAAAAATTGCGAAATGGGAATAGAGATAGAGGTCACAGCATGGAACTCCAATAGTTATACAGTTGGTGCAAGAGAATGCTAGTTTACTAGTTTTTCCTTTTGATCGGTAAATTACATCATAGACCAGTGCCGAACGACTTTGTCATCCTACAAAAGAGGCATCTACGATAAGAACATTTGTTTTCTTATTCCAGTATACCATAGCATAACACTGTAATGGGAGCCATATGCCCCATGACACAGACAATACAAAATGTGTTGTAGTTTTATCATCAGCCCATTGTTGTTAGTACATATCACAACATTTGAATTTGCATATATATGCAGTGACATCTACTCTTAAGTAGAAGAACAGCCAGCTTTAAAATATATGACCTGCTAGATTTTTCACTATCCTCTAACCACTTCGTTCCACATGATTTTATTCTAAAGATTTTAAAATTTGCTTGTAGTTGTTAGGACAGCTATTCTTTGGGTACAAGCAGGATAGTCTGTGTTAATTTTGCAGTTGATGTGCTGTGCACAGTGCCCTGGTAATACAAGCATTTGCTGTGCCGTGACCTGGCAATTGGTAGATCATCCTTTACTTTGGAGTTCGGAGCTTGTATATTGATGACTATCATATTACATCTTCCATCACCTTTACTTCCATGTCATGGACAAGGTAACCTCCACCTTCTTCTTAAAACACCCGTAAGTGTCACATCTAACACAAGCACCAGACCATTTTGTTGGAATCCCCGAGAAAGGGAATCAATCACAAACTATAGTATGTGCGTACCTACTGCAACACCACAGACAATTTAGTCAAACTGATGGTAGAAGTGTATTTGGAACATGATTTTAAAACCGCAAGCGAAATATGTTTGTGGAAACTGAAAAAGGGGGTACATTTAGTATGTGCTTCTATCTACAAATACGCTGCAGGTGATGAGATACAATGTGGGTAAAAGGTAGCATTACCATTTACTGGAAGCCTGGCAGTTATCTTGTCAACCGCATTAAAAACTCGTGTATTTCATTGTTGCCCCTAGAAATGACATCTTTAGAGATACTGTACATTTAGATATTAAGCATTTGAGAAGAGCCAAAGTACCTTATGCATTTGGAAAATGATGCAACCTCCACAAGACTCCAGTTTGTCCAAAATTATTTAACTAGAAACCATTGCTTCTTCTATACTCTTGATTACAACACTGAGATTACTACCATTTTCAAGAGCTTTAACAGCAGCTCGATGCGCACGTTTATGCCACTTGAGAAGGTTGTATGATTGCAGGACAGACCACCCTGCCTGATTTGACATCTGAATGAAGTAATAAAATCAACCACTAAACAAAGATTTACGATTTCCAGAAGAAAAAAAAGTATACAACAAAGATTTACTAATCATTCTTGTTGGACTATATTTAGATTCTTTGCCAAGTTTAAAACCAGATACTAACTTGTGCAACGAATAGTGGGGGTTGCATAAGAATACATATACTCCTGAACAGATTTTCATCATTTTCTCCACCTTCTGCCTCTCCATATACAAGAGCTTCAGCTGCAATTCCAGCAACCAGTATGTTGATATGCCTTGAATCATTTGTTTGCCGGAATACTACGGGGAGTCCGAGGGGCAGAGCCTAAACGGTATACGTAATGTATTATGACTGGGATTGTTTTCCGCTTTCTAGTCGAATTAGGGTTTATCTCTTTGCCCTATATATAGGCATACGTTGTACCTAGAGTAAGTATCTTTGGTATTCTGCTCAGCAATAAAACTCTGGTTTCTCTGCCGTGGAGGTAGCTAACGTAACAGTTAGTGAACCACGTTAAATCCCTATGTTCTTTATCTGTTTATCGTTCTCGTTTGATCTCTCGTTATAACAAATTGGTATCAGAGCGAGGTTCGATTTCCGCCGAGAACGATGTCCGGATCCATGATGAAGATCGACAGGTTTACCGGGAGAAATAGTTTTAGTCTGTGGCAAATCAAGATGCGGGCTTTGTTGAAGCAACAAGGTCTTTGGTTGCCGTTAGCTTCAAATAAGAAGGGCGCAGATACATCCACCGCTGAGTATGCGACTATGGAAGAGAAGGCCCACTCTACGATTATGTTGTGTCTTGCGGACGACGTAATCACTGAAGTCGCAGATCAGGAAAAGGCCGCTGCTTTGTGGTTAAAGTTGGAAAGCCTCTACATGACGAAATCGCTGACCAACAAGTTGATGCTGAAGCAACGTCTCTTCAGTCTGCGCATGTCTGAAGGCACGCCTCTTAGAGATCACCTAGATCAAGTTAATACTATTCTGCTTGAATTGCGTAACATTGATGAGGTGGTGGAAGATGAGGATGCTGCCTTAATGTTGCTGGTGTCTCTGCCTCCGTCGTATGAGAATTTTAGAGAAGTCTTTTATCCACGGAAAGGATACTATAACGCTCGAAGAGGTTAGGTCGTCTCTTCATACCAGGGAGATGCGACATAAGGCTGCTGGAAAAGGTATAGAAAATCAGGCTTCCGGGTTGATGGCAAAGGGAAGCAAGGACGGTAAGAAGGGAAAGAAAAATTTCGGCTATAAATTACCAAATGACGTCTGTGCCATATGTAAGGAAAAAGGTCATTGGAAGAGGGAATGTCCTAAGAAGAAGAAGCAACAAGAACATAACTCTGGATCTGCAGCAGTAGCTCAATGTGGAAACACATCTGAGGGAGATTTTGTTCTGCTAACAGATGATTACACACATCAGTCTGATGTGTGGTTCCTTGACTCTGGGGCGTCCTACCATATATGTCCCAAAAGAGAGTTATTTACTACGTACAGCCGTGCAGATGGGGGCAGTGTCTCTATGGCAAACGGGTCTGTCTGCAAGGTGGTTGGAATCGGCTCAATCAGGTTTAGGACACATGATGGGAGGCTCTGCACATTGAAGGAAGTCAGGCATGTGCCACTCTTGACAAAGAATCTGATATCTTTGAGTCTGCTAGACAGCAAGGGTTTCAGTTTCAAAGGTGAAGGTGGAGGTTTGCATGTTTGCAAAGGTTCTGATGTGATTCTGAAGGGTGTCAAGCATGGAACTTTGTATGTATTACAGGGTTCAACAGTCACAGGTTCTGCAGTTGTTGCTTCAACTGAAATTCAGGGATCTGATATGACCAGATTATGGCATATGAGGCTTGCTCATATGAGCGAACGGGGAATGCAAATTATTTCAAAGGAAGATCTTCTCGAGGGTCATAAGACCAAGAACCTTGAGTTCTGTGAGCATTGTGTGTTTTGGAAGCTACAGCGCAGCAAGTTTCCTAAGGCAGTTCATCGGACCAAAGGCACGCTGGACTATATCCATTCAGATTGCTGGGGTCCCTCTCGTGTTGAGTCTCTGGGCGGTCACAGGTATTTTCTGTCTATCATTGATGATTATTCCCGGATGACTTGGATATTCATGATGAAACATAAAAGTGAGGCGTTTAGTAAGTTCAAGGAGTGGAAGACTCTGTTATAAAATCAGGTTGGGAAGAAGGTCAAGAGGCTGCGAACAGATAATGGTCTAGAATTTTGTTCATCTGAGTTTGATGATTTCTGCAAAGATCAGGGTATTGCTCGCCATCGCACAGTAAGGGCTACACCACAGCAGAATGGTGTAGCAGAAAGAATGAATCAGACGCTTTTAGCAAAAGCAAGGTGTATGCTTTCGAATGCAGGTCTTGCTAGACGGTTCTGGGCAGAAGCGGTTTCAACAGCTTGCTATCTTATTAATCGGAGCCCACACACAGGCATTGACTGCAAAACACCTTATGAGGTGTGGACTGGAAAAGCTGCCGATTATACAAAACTGAGGGTTTTTGGCTGTACTTCTTATTATCATGTAGATGAAGGGAAGTTGGAGCCAAGAGCTAAGAAGGGAGTTTTCATGGGCTATGGTGCAGGTGTGAAAGGGTACAGGATCTGGTCTGACAATAAGATTATACTGAGCAGAAGTGTAGTTTTTGATGAAAATTCTATGCTGACATCCAAAGAGAAGGTCACTGATGCACCAGAAAATGAGGTTGGTGTTAAGGAGGTGGAGGTGCAATTCAGTCCAGAGGAGAATCAGGCACCTAAGTTGGTTGACGACCAACTACCACCATCAGTTACCGAAGAGCAAGATGCAGATGAGTCTGAGAATGCACCACCAGAGGAAGTTGAACATCGGAGCATTGCTACAGACCGACCTAGAAGGGTTGGAATAAAACCTCCAGCGAGGTACAGGTTTGACGATTTGGTAGGTTATGCATTGCAGGTTGCCGAGGAGGTGGAGGATCACGAGCCGTCCACCTACAAGGCTGCAGTATCTGGAAACGAGTCAGCACAATGGCTTGCCGCAATGGTAGAAGAAATGGAGTCTCTTATCAAAAATGGAACTTGGGAGCTTGTAAAACTTCCTGCTGATAGAAAGGTAATTACTTGCAAGTGGGTTTTCAGAAAGAAGGAAGGAATGTCAGCTGCAGAGGGTGTCAAGTATAAAGCACGAGTGGTTGCAAGAGGTTTCAATCAGAGAGAGGGAGTGGACTACAACGAGATTTTCTCACCAGTGGTCAGGCACACTTCCATCAGAGTGCTACTAGCCATAGTTGCACATCAGGATCTGGAACTTGAGCAACTAGATGTGAAGACAGCTTTCCTGCATGGAGAGTTGGAAGAAGAAATATACATGAGCCAGCCAGATGGATTCCAAGTTCCAGGTAAAGAAAATTATGTCTGCAAGCTAAAGAAGTCCTTATATGGGCTAAAACAGTCCCCCAGGCAGTGGTATAAACGATTTGATAGTTATATGGTGCATCTTGGCTATCACAGGAGTCCGTATGATTGTTGTGTGTACTACAATGATACGCAGAATTGTTCACGTATTTATCTAGTTCTATACGTTGATGATATGTTGATCGCTGCTCAGAATAAATCAGACATTCAGAAGCTGAAGGGGTCTCTCAGTGCTGAGTTTGAGATGAAAGATCTGGGTGCTGCTCGGAAAATTCTGGGAGTGGAAATCTATAGGGATAGGAAGAAGAGAAAGCTATTCCTATCACAGGAAGGGTACATCAAGAAGATTTTGAGCAGATTTGGAATGTCTTCATCCAAGCCTATAGATACTCTAATGGCATCTAACAGCAAGTTGGGAATGTACACGGTTCAGACTTATAAGGAGAAAGAGTACATATCTCGAGTTCCATATGCTAGCGCAGTTGGAAGTTTGATGTATGCTATGGTCTGCACTCGACCAGACTTAGCATTTGCTGTTAGTATGGTCAGTCGGTTTATGGTTCAGCCTGGAAGGAACATTGGCAAGTTGTTAAAAGGATTTTCAGGTATCTTAGAGGTACCTCAGATGTCGGTCTCTGTTATGGGAACGATACCCGATGTTTAGTGGCTGGTTTCTCAGATTCTGATTATGCTGGAGATGTGGACAGTAGGAGATCTATGACTGGTTATGTGTTCACTCTTGGAGGTTCTGTTGTAAGCTGGAAGGCAACTCTACAACCTACAGTTACTTTGTCTACTACAGAGGCAGAGTATATGGCCTTGACAGAAGCTGCAAAGGAGGGAATTTGGTTAAAGGGGCTGGTTAATGATCTAGGCTTACATCAGGATCAGGCTATAGTGTATTGTGACAGCTTGAGTGCAATATGCTTAACCAAAGATCAAGTCCATCATGAGAAGACAAAGCACATTGATGTCAGGTATCATTTTCTGAGAAATGAGAAGAGAATTGAAGTGAAGAAGGTAGGGACAGCTGATAACCCTGCTGACATGTTCACCAAGCCAGTTCCTGAGAGCAAGTTCCAACATTGTTTGGACTTGCTCAATATCACAAGTCAATAGTCTGAGCCCCTGTCTAGGGGCATCTGAGGCAGAGAAACGTTCTGGCACTGTCATGGTGCATCTGTTTCTGTTGCTGGGAGGATTCAAGTCAAGGTGGAGATTTGTTGATATGCCTTGAATCATTTGTTTGCCGGAATACTACGGGGAGTCCGAGGGGCAGAGCCTAAACGGTATACGTAATGTATTATGACTGGGATTGTTTTCCGCTTTCTAGTCGAATTAGGGTTTATCTCTTTGCCCTATATATAGGCATACGTTGTACCTAGAGTAAGTATCTTTGGTATTCTGCTCAGCAATAAAACTCTGGTTTCTCTGCCGTGGAGGTAGCTAACGTAACAGTTAGTGAACCACGTTAAATCCCTGTGTTCTTTATCTATTTATCGTTCTCGTTTGATCTCTCGTTATAACACAGTACCATACAGTACCTGAATGTTTTCGATTAGATTTAGACATCTACAAGCGCTTGTACATGCACATAAAGTTTTATATTGTTATAACCGACCTGTCAAAAGCAGCAGTGCTGAGTCGACCTTCACCAAGCTCTTTCTCTAATTTCTCATCCCAAAACTGAGTACCTGCAGGTAGAAAGTATGCTGAATGTAGTTTAAACTAAATCAATGACTTCTTTTTAATCAGCAAGAATATAATAAGAAGGTTGGCGATATGTCAACTGAGGTATACACCACCTAAATAAGGTGGTACACCCACCAGATTTAACAGCTTAACGGAACTCTTTCGAGTTAGATTCCTTAATTGGGGAAACATTTACATAGATACCAAATCCTTAATATAAGACCCAAAAATTCGTGCCACGCTAAGTAAAGTTAACTTCATCGTCAGAAACTAAAAAACCTTTTGTTGTTGGATTTTGTTTGTATTCGTTGGGATACCTACGCTCGTTTTATTATTAAAGAACATTGCAGATGTCAACTGTTTTTTTGCGATACGGCATTCACGGCAAAAAAGACAATTGATGCTAGGACTCACACAGAAGAAGGTGGTTCAGACGGTAGAAGACCGTGGCCTACGGCCAATTGAGCTCTATCGCCTTTGTATAAACTATAACTCCTCTCTTTAATAAGTGGGATTTAGATTAAATGTTGGGCTATTGGCAGTAGGGCTAGCAATCTCACGAGGTCATGAGAAACCAACTTGAACCAAGCAAAATGGTTTGACATCCATGATTTTCTGGGCATGTACCGGTTAAAGACTTCAATAAAGCTCTTTACCAGTTGGCTACAGCATTATGCTTTGGAAAGTGAACGACTGATTCATGATAACGTAAGCTTATATGAGAATGCTTTGGCTGCATCCTTAAAGTTGCCACTTTTAATTATATATAGATCTGAGTCTGCTTATCAGAGAAATGATCTACCAAAGCTTCTCTGTCTAGTGACTGTCTTTCCACCCCTTCTTTATCTGCTTAAAGTTGCCACTTTTAATTATACTTTTAATTTGGATGAAGTTGCAAATTTAAGAATAAGTGGTTAATAGATATTATGTCATGGAGTCCACCCCTTCTTTATCTTCTGAATCCCTGTCTCTTTCCTTTCTCTCCCTCACGAGTTCATGTTTCTTATTTACCCTCCTTGATTAACAAGTCGTTAAGTGAAAGAACAAATGAGAAAGAGCAAATGCCAGATCCTTTCAGAAAAGTTAAGTGAGATAGAAATAAAGAGAGACTAAAATATAAACGTAAGTGGAGAAATACCTGCCCTTGGATCCCCATCTGCATTGCAACAATTGGGCCCAAGATCACCCCGCGAACTGGACATCCCATAAGATACGCTTAAGTTACATGTAAAACAGAAAACGAATAACCAAATATCATATGTAAACTTGCTTTAGCCTAAATGTAAAGTATGAAAATTGAATGATTATAAAGTTGGAAACCTTGTGCATGCGTAAGAACATGCACAATGCTGGCCACTTTCAGCGACTTACATATAATAAATAATACGCAATGGTGCAGTGCACCTATTGCTAACTTAGATTTAGCTGTAGAAATGTTCAAGAGGGGAAGCATGACGGTGATGATGCTTTTATGTTACAAAAATGGGACACACACTTGAATACAGGTGTGGGTACATTCAAGTGGGATTTGGAAGTTGAAATTGTTTATGCCAGGAGACTCGTCTTGCTTCTATTTAACCCCTTACAAATTGAGTATGAGTGGAGTTGTGCTGGAAACTAAGTGCACAGCTTGCAATTACGACAGGAGATCCAGGACACTAGACTGGGTTCCGAGTTTCACGTGGGCAGCCAAGGGTTTTGAGCTACCCTGGCCATTTTTTGGAATTTCCAAAATTAGCATTTTCAGGTGGCAAACTTTGTCAATGATGACTTCTTATTTGTGTTGCTGAAGTATGATATATTAACGACAATGCTAAATTAGAACGATTTCCAGGTGTATGTGTTGATTTCTAGAATTTTGATTTAGGTTTTATTCTTCTGTGGCCACAATTTGTTTTATGTAATGAAATGATGAAATTTTGAGTGAGAAAAAAAAAGGTCTTCTTCTTTAAATTGCAGCACATGATTTATACAGAACAATTAGAGTAGACAACAGTGTTCTTAGCAATCTTTTCTCTTAGCTTAAAATGGGTACTGAGCATGATTGTCATCTGACAATATGAAATTTGGCAATGGCCAAATATACGGGTACCATTTCACCCACCAGGAAACCGCATATGGAATTCAAAACACCGTCTAATGTTGGCTCATAGCTTCATAACTCTCTTCATTGCATAACCTATCTGAAAAGCGTGCATGCAAGTAGGCATGAGTTTACAATCCGTCTAGTCCCACGCGAGCACTCATCTTCAGGATCCAATTTGAACACCAGTTTCAAATTCCAAAATTAAAATGTCTAGATTGCAAAACCTGTCATTCTTACTGCCATGCTTACACTACAGGGAGTCGATTCTAGCAATATTAACTTAAAAATAGCATCCACCATTTTGGATGCTCGAAGGATGACTAAAAGTTTCTGAATTGCTGTCATTTGGCTATTCAATACTAATACTGAACGAGAAAATGGGTACCTGTAAGAAGATGCCGTGCTTCATGAACTAGAATCCGGCGCTTATATGGAGGCCAATAACTAGATATTTGGGCCGAGCAGGAACCTCCAAGAAAAATAAAGTCTAACATGGCCAGCCCCAATATGGCGGTGAGGTTAGGTCTTACATCTATTTCCTTGGAGAGTAGAAAGGATACCCCTCCGAGAAAAGCAACTAAGACGGCAGTAGAGGTTCCAGAGAGACCCCACTTTTTCGGGGAAAGCTTAGATGCTGTGGAGAAAGTATGTTGTAGGTGAGATTGTGAAAAAAGTCTATTTTATCAGGCATCTTGAACTTTCAAGTATTTTAAAGAATAATCAATCAGAGGTTTATACCTTCCAAACCAGTAGAAGACTTGAGAATTGTTGGCGTAACATCTCTTGGGCCTTCCAGAACTGCCAACATAACATACTGACAAATAGATCAGGAATGAAAATTAACCAGCAACAATAACACATAAAAAATGAACTACTGAACAAGAATCAAAACATTTAAGAGCAAATAAAAGGCTTGGTTTTTAATTGATGCAAAGTAAATACAAACAGTAGTTCACTTCATTAATCCAACTAACCCGATCTTTAGATATTTTTAATTTAAACATTACACTTATCCTCCATATATGTTTATGCTAATTGGTAATTACACTGCCAGGATAAAATCCGATTGACACGTGTCCAAGAATTATTAAAGGAGTAATGAATTAAAGTAAAAAGAGAAGCACCCGAACAAAGCTTTGTAAAGGAAATCTGAAAAGTCGATAGATATGAAGTCTGACATAATTGCTGCATGAGTAACACGTAAGTTCCGGGAAAGTAACAACATTAATTATGTAAGTTACGGGAAAGTACGATACTCTTAACCATAAGCTGCATGATTGACACCAGGATGCGGGAAAGGTATGACTCATTAAAGAGTAATGATGAATCCTGATCCACAAGAAACGCGTGTCAATTTTATAAGTTGTGAGACAGAAAGGACCAAAGCATGACAATTCATTGTTAAGAAACTACATGTCAGACATGCAATAACCCTGATCTGAAAGTAATAATAAAGTATAAGACCACAACGAAGCTACGGGATGATAAATGCAAGACCGAAGGGGAGCTACAGGATGATAAGTGTTACACCGAAAGAGAGCTACTTGATGCCAAGCAATATACCAAAAGGACCTTACGGGATTGCATGACTCATCTAGAATGGATAAGAGCGAATAGGTGTAAAATTTAATTGGCAGGACCCATTAATTTGATTATAATATCAAGATCATTAACAAGAAAATGGGGGTTGGAAAATCTGGAGAAAAAAACTCGGAGAAAGGCATTAGAAAAGACTAAAGAGCTTAGGTATGATACATACATAATTTTCTGATTCTATTTTAGGATAAAAGATATTTCTTTTATCCAAATTTTTATACTTCTTCTTCTATTGTACTGATAAAAGTTTGATCTTATTTATGAATCTAATCATTTTATTAGTGGATGTAAACAGTTAGACTGTTGAACCACTATAATTTTTGTGTCATTTTATTATTATCGTGATTGTCTTTCATTCTCAACATTTTATTGTGTATCGATTCATCTTTATGTATCTTACTATTGTACTCATTAAGCAATCTGGTTGTGGTTCCACCTCCTTTGTATTTTTGGTAATCACAGCCCCCTTCAAAATATTTTGCATCAATCTCTTTTGACCCAATATATTTTTTACAAGTCACACTATATGACCATTCAAACATAATTCCTCTACAAGAATGCAGATAAATACTTCGGAATAGCAATGGCCCAAAAAACTTAGGTGGTTAATTACGACAATTAATAAAGGAATTCAGCATCCAAACAGTTTGACAAATCTTCCTATAGTAAAAGCTGCGGAAGGGCAATAAGTAGCAAGATTTTATCCAATTCAATGAACTCGGTACAGTGCCGACTAACAAAGCGTCTGGGATGCTCAGAAAAGCGAGGTTATGTCCATGAAGAATCTTACTAAACAGCTTCTAAATCAACTCCAAAGCATTTAAAAGAATAAAGTAATAATTGAGAAGAGAAAAAAAGCGTACCAATATTCCTGCACTTTCCGAAAGTTGATAACATGCCACGTTCTTGAAGAAATCTATAAGTAGTTGCAACCAGCTTCATATCATCGGCATTTACACAAGCATCCAACACTTCTCAGTCCTTTTCTGGCCGCGACGAACTCAAATCAGTATCAACATCTAAATAAGGATCAATAGAAATAGAAGTAGAAGAAGAAGAAGAAGATTGTTATGAATTTGAGGATCTTCAAGTGATTTCAAGAATCTAAGATCTCGAGCTAAGTCTTTTTGTTGAACTGCTGCTTCATAATCTTGCCATTCTCTAACAGCTCTAGTTCTTCTTATAGATCGTATTATTAGTTTCCTTCTCTTATTATGATTTGGAAAGCTTAAACCTGAAATTAATGGTGGGATCAATGTAGTTAAAATCGGATTCCGGTTTGTAGCGATACACTGGTACATCTTTGTATCAGGAACATCTTGGTTCCAAATATCGACAAAATATCGATCTATATATTTTATACCTATAATTATTATATCAAACGTTTTTTCTATATTGGACCTATTAAGATATAAAACCAGTACTTATTTTTCCATGAAAAACATGAGTAACAATTGAAAACCCTAAAACTAGATAAGGAAATTCATTTATTTATTTTTTTGTATTTTTTTTAATTGAAAACCCTAATTTCGACCATCTTGGCCATTTCGGTCAACCGTACCGGTTCATCTCAACCGAGATTACCGGCTATATATCATACCGCGGATATTACATGTTTCGTCTCGGTTGCATTCCAAAACCGATAATTCCGGCGATATACCGGCCGAGATGACCGATATTGACTACAGTGGGTGGGATTCGAAATAATGAGAATCGAGATTTTAAAGATGGTGGTGAGTTAGTAATGGAAGGTGAAAATATTGTAAAATTCATTAGACTAGTGAAGGAAAGATCCATAGGGTAAAAACGATCAGTCTCTTCTGAGAAATGAATGGATTCGATTCATTCTAGGCTCCACAAGAATGTACAGTAGTTCCTGGGCCACTCCGTTTTGATAGATGTCAAGTCGGTAGAAGTAGAACCAGTAAGTATATGATGTTATCACTTTTTAAAATTATCATATTTTTAGGTAAAATAGAAAAAATAAAAATATCATTTTTTTGGACGAAAGTAATAATTATTTTTGTACATAATCCAGAAGACAACCACATTTTTAAAAACAAATTCATGTTTTCATTGCCTTTGGAATAAAACGGTTTTAGAAATAGTATTAAGGAAAGAACTCTTCCCACAGAACTCAACTAAGTATTAAAATATTTATAAATCTCTCAGTTTTGAGGTTACTTAGATGGTTTAATGAAAAATGAAGAACTCAGATATAGTTCCGATAGAGAAATTAGATTGGCTTGTGATGATAATTTTAGTGGATATTGATGATAAGAAAAATATTGCGGGTTAGGAAATACCACGTTTAAGAGCTAGGTCTAGGTAGAAATATAATTAATGCGATATGGATAAACACTAGGCGTTTGCACTATGGAAACTTGACCATTAACATTCATTTCGAAATGGACGATTGCCTTGCCTGTGGCAATTAGTCACCTTTTACTCATCATGATCATGTGTCCTTGTTGATTCCCCACGACCATATGTTGCTTTTATCCAATATTTTCATATTTATATTTTGTACCTTAAATTATTAAATCCATCAGACAACTGAAAAATAGGAGTCCTGCTTAATACACTGTTGTAGCAAAAAGTGTTACCACGACATTCCTCGAGACCCATGCTTGATTGATAATGAGGCTTTACCTTTGTTAACTATTCGATGATTAAGCACTTCAATAGCTTCAATGCTCCAGGGTTTACTGTAAAAAGAATGTGTGGGGTGTACATGTAAGAACACTCTAATGCCTCAATGAATAAGAGTTATATACAGGTTTTATGAGGATATAAGATCAGAGAATATGTGTATTTCCAGTTGGAATTCCTCCTCTATTGATAGGTTGTAAATGATATGTATCCAGTCTAGTATCTTTCTGGATTTATTTTGACTATTTACCTGGACTAATCGTTCTCCAAGTTTATTTTTATCTTAATGAATTAAATTAATATTGTGTATCTGGATAATATTAATGTATCTGAAGGTGTAGATAGCCAGGTTCATCTTATTCTTTAGGATAATTAGGTTTTTATTATGTATCTGGATTAGTAACAAGTTAGATTCATTCTTATCTTTGAGTTTGAATATGTATTTGACATACTTCTCATCCAGGTTCATCTTACTCAACAAATACATTAATTTGATCACCTTTTGTAATGAGACTAGCAAACTAGGATACTAACTTTAATGAACTAGACTTCAACCCAGGGGCCTAATTATCTTTTTTTTTCCTTAATTGGGATAAAGAGTTTTTATGCTCACTTCCTATGCAATAAATTATATGATCTAAACATCGCCCCTCCTCTTAGTATACAATTTGTTGATGGATTAATAAGAGTCCCTTATGTCAAATGCTTTGATATTTTACTCAGACATCCTCAAGCCACTTGTTAAAGTGACATGATAGTCAACTTGTGAACAAGATTGTACTTGGTGTTGCAATGAACCGTCCCCCACCGATTTTTTCCCACTTAGCCACTGCGGTCATCCGGCAGTGTGGGTTTTTCAATGGGCACCTCTGTAGTCATCTAATAGCAGCTTCCAGAGAGGTCATCCATCCTTGAATTACTCCTGTCCGAGCACGCTTAACTGCAGAGTTTTTGCCAACTCTAGAGCAATGTAGTCAATCTCGGCCGTTACGGCCGAGATATCGCTGCTTTTTAAGGTATCGGAAGAATACCTTAACGATATCCGAGATTTCGCTGACCGAGATTTGAACGTGAATATCGGTCGAATGCCCGTATCTCGGCCGTGACGAGTCACCGAATCTAGGGTAAAACGGGTATTTACTATTCTAATCTAACGGTACCTAATCTCTTGACGAATCCAACGGTCGAATTACTTTCTCAATATCAACTATCGACCTAACTTTCTTCTCGCTGCACAAGTCCTGTCGCCGGCTAAACCATGAGTTCAAGGGTTGTGTTCAACTGGTTAGAGCAGAATTTTGAAGTACAAAAGAGATTATGGAGATGATTTGGAAGTTGATGTTTGAGCTGATTTTCATTTGCAGCAAGAACATAACAAATGGAATAGAAACTTTAGTTCGTTGTGGAATTGAAACAAGAGAAGAGGTTAGGCAGAGATTGAAGTAGTGAAAAGAATTGAATTTGCTTATACTGCCGAGAGAGGAGAAAAATAACTTGGTGAGGCGTTGTTGAGAGAATTAATGGTTGAGTGGTTGAGGTTGAACTGAAATTCAGTAAGAAAGTGGAGTTCTGTTCTAACTATGGGTTTGTTTCAGATTCGAAGAGGGATTGAGTGAAACGAGTTCAGATGAGAGACTAATGGGTTTTGATTAAATGGTCTGTGAGCTTGATAAAACAAGAATAGAGAGATGGGTTCAATCGAAGACATGAGTTAGGATGAGTTCGTGATGCTGAGTCTCATCCAAGAATTGTTGTTGCCATAAAATTGGAAGAAGAGAGGAAAGAAGCTGCCAGGTATTGGAGTTGCGTGAATTGAGTGCTGAATTGAGATAGTTAGAATGAAGTTATTGAATGGGTTTATGTTAGAAATGCAGGGAAGGAATGAAATTGTGGAGATTTCAATATACTACCTGTAGACAGCTCTCATTAGTTTGCAGAATGCACATTTAGTGCTTGACAAAATGCCCGAACGGTCATCTTTGAATCACCAGGTCTGTCATGGTTTGATGGTTATGTAGGAGGATTGTTTGGAAGTGGCTAGGAGATGTTTCGTAAAGTGGGTACTAGGTGTTAACTGATGTGGCTCAGATTTTGATATGGTTTTGGTGATATTTGCCGAGAAGTTAGGTCTGAAAATTGAAGTCTGTTGTCGTTAAACTTAAGAGATTGACGGAGTAGTTTATGTATTATATTTGTAATAGCTCTACCATTTACATGTATATAAAATTTGGATATAAGATTTGGAAGTTATTCCGAGATTTCGCCGATAATCTCCCCGAGATATCGTTAGGTGTCAAGGTCCCGGTCGCGACGAGACCGAGATCCGAGATTAACTACATTGCTTTAGAGGCAATTATGCTGAAAAGGCATCGGTGTTAGGAAATGACAGACCATTACATATATTCAATTAGGTGAAGCCTACCTTCCGAATCGGGGTATTACAATACCACCACCTTAAATTGGAACATCATCGGCTCCGGAATATACAAGCCTAGATCTCCGACATTCCCTGCCACTCATGAGACCAGTACCTGATACACCTCGTTCAACGTACACTCTTACCCTCGGATGGTGACTCGTCGTCGGCTCTGATACCATTTGTAATGATCCGTCCATCCACTGATATTGTCCCCACTTAACCACTACTGTAATCCGGCACTGTGGCGTTTTTAACGGGTACCACTACAGTCATCCAGCAGTAGCTTCCCGAGAGGTCACCCATCCCTGGATTACTTCCGTCTAAAATAGTCAATGTCGGTTGTACTAACCGATATTATCGGCTTTTATCGCATATCGGAATAAACTTTTACGGTATCTAAAGTATCAGCGATACAAGAATTGAACGATAAAAACGTTCGTATCGTCCGGTACAAACCGATATATCGGTTTCACTGCTACGTTGATATTATCGGAGTAAGGGTATTTAGTTAAATTACTAGAATTTTACCTCCTTTGTCTCAGATGCTCTATTTGGTTCTTCTGAGTATGATCATCGCGCTGGTTCGTCTCTATCTCAATCTTTTTCGAGTATTAGGGTAGTTTTTTTGTTTCAATTTCATTCTCGTTTTCTTATTAGTTATCAAATTAGTTAGGGTTTCAGAAAGGTGCTTCACCAACTGATCGAAAAAAAGAAAGATGCTTAACCTGAAATTTGGCCGATACTAGTTTGATTCCTATATTTCAAGTTAATCTTATTCATAACTAGATGTATGTATTAATCAATACTTCTCTTCTGTTTGTCAGAATTATTTTTTGGAATTCTAAATTCCGGTATCTTTAATGAGAACGCCACATGCTTGTTGTAGGTGCAGAGGTGAATCAAGATGCTAGGGATGAAAACCCTGAAAACATGTCCAGTGTAAGTTATTCCTTAGACTTTCTGTGAGTGACTCATTCAACTTATTGCTGGTCATATGATATGACATTAACTTGAATTTGCAATTATTTGTTGTATCTTTAGCAAGCAGAATATGAAGTTTCCCTAACTGTTGCGCAATATTAACTTGTTGTGGTTGACTGTTATTTTTGTGCTCAAACTTGCAGGGATAATTTTCTTCTATGGATTGTGCAGGCTGCATGGTTAAGATTTGATTGGTATGATCCAATTATTGCAATCCAGATATAGTTGCAGAGAAATCAATTTCTCTACAGATTGCTTAGCGAAAAAAGGGACTGGTATGCAGAGAGGTCAATGTATACCACCTGGTCCAGATGCATTGGTTTCACTGTTGGTGTTTAATGTTAGTGGGAAAATTGCTGATCCAACGGATTGATTGTACATGAAACTTATGATATTGTTGGTACTTATGGTTGGAATTTTGCAATGTGTAATGGGAGTCTTAAGGTACGATCATTTTGTATAGTGTATCTGTTTTCCTGGAAATTCTTATATTTTGCAGCATAAAAATTTGAATATGGCTAATTTGCTGCATAATGGTTAATGGTGTATCCCTATTGAGTGTCATAATATATTTGATGAGAATGAGCTTCCTATAGTGGACGGTGGTGTAGATAGGAGAATTTAGTGTGGTTCTGTCAGTGGTAACTTCTCAGTGGCTTTTGTTGTTAACTGCATCAGACAAAAATTTCTGGACAAAGAAAGTTTGGAACGTTAGTATTCATCCTTCAGTTTCTAGTAATGTTTGGAAGATTGGAAATGGCATATGTTCTACTGATGATAAGTTGAGGAGGAAGAAGTTTGAGTTGGCTTCTAGGTGCATTTTTTGTAAAGAAGAAGGAGAGACTCTGGATCACATTGTGTGGCATCGCAACTTCAGTCAGAGGATCTGAAGATGGCTTGGAGGTATTTTCAACTTTAGCACTCCTTGTTTTTCTATGTGTAACTTAGCAAATAATAAGAGTAGTGTTGTGGAGGAGGTTTGGAGAACAACTGCCTTTGTGACAATGAAAGAACTTTGGTTCTTGAGGAATACAATGGTGTTTAATAACGAGTTTCCTAGCTTTGAGAGCTTCAAAAGTAGGATAGTGCAGTTAACTGGTGACTTTGAAGTGAGAATGAAAGGTACCATTGCGATCTACAATTTTTAGATCTGATTGGGAGATACATTCCAGTCATAAAAGCTTTAATGTTAAAAAAAAAAAAATCATCTTGGGTGCGGCTCTGTCTCGTTTCTTACTCATTCCATGCTTCTATTTTACGTCCAAGTATGGAAGCCAAGGCTGAAGGGTGTTTTTGACATCTTTCTTAGGGTTAAGTAATGGATTTCTCAGTCTGTTCCTTTACAACGCCTCCCCAAGATTACAAGGTTGGTCAACAATATTCTTACTACCTATAACTTGAAAGCAGATTTTTTTTAATGTATTATTCATTTTTTGATGCTTATTGCTCTCTCAATGTACAGGGTCCAGAGCAAAATGCACCGGGGAATTTGCTTGCTTTGTTTTTTCTTGTACCATTTACGTATTACTCTTGATATTACACTTGATTGGATGTGGCTCATCGGCAAAGGCCGGTGATTATTTACAAAATTCACACGAAAGTCATCTTGAATAAGGTTGTACCATATCGGATTTTGGTTCGTACCGGTCGAGAGCGATACACTGGTACGTCGGTATACCGGAAAAATTTTGGTTTAAATATCGGTGAAATATCGGTCCATATATTGTATACCTATAATTTTATAAAAAAATACTAGTTCACATTTTATAACTATAAATATATTTTAACACGTTATAACAAACATTTTTTCACAAAATTTAGAAAGATAAATTAGTATTCATCTAAAATATATAGATCCATAGATTTCATACAAAGTTTAAACTGGAAATACAAGAGAAACAAGAACAACTTTAAAATTTATCGTCTAAAATACTAATTAAACAAAGATATTACAATTTCAATATCATTAGATTAATTGTAGATATTATCATATGCATATATAATTCTAAAATATCATAAAAAATATGAGTAACAATTGAAAATCCTAAAACAAGGATAAATTATTTTCTTTTATTTTTTTTATTTTTTTTAAATAAAAAAATAAAAACGAAAAAAATGGTCGTACCGTTTAATACCGGTACAGTCCATACTGGCCGATTTTTTCGGTCAAAAATACCGTTTACCGGTATACCGGATTTCGTCTCGCTTTTCAGCCGAAATCGATAAAACCGGCGATATACCTATGGACTACACTGATCTTGAATATGATTATGGTTGATGTAGTAACTAGTTATTTTCTTGTTGATGGATAATACATACCCCTTTCCATGTTTGGTTTTTGTTGTTGATCTTTTTACAAATAACCATCTGAGATATTTTATAATTATTGTTATCTTTTATTATGATTTTATAATTATTTAAAATTCTAGTTTCAATAATGTATCGTCGATAAAAAATGATATAATCTTTTATATATGTGTATAGGATCCGAACGATACCGATACGCGATGTTAACTACCTTGTTTCCGCTCGAGCACGTTTAACTACAGAGCTTTTGCCAACTTTAGAGCTAATTGTGCTGAAAAGACCTCGGTTTTAGGAAAAGATAAACTATTACACATATTTCATTCGGTGAACCCTATCTGCTGAGTCGGGGTATTACAGGTGTTATGGTCCGAATTTGTCGTAGTTGAAAATGAGTGAGGCCTGATAATTGCATAAAATTTGCAAGCTATTTGTTTGTTGATGTGACAAGGCTTCTTATTTGAATTATGACAAGTTTTGTTGTTCGTAAAATGACAAGAGTATCAAGTGCATCATAATCTTTTTCGATATCAACCAATACAATTTCACTTTCTGTAATCTTATTAGAACAATAACGACGAAAAGATAATTTTAACAAGGTGATTCTTGGTAATAATCAGAGTTCTATTTGAACTAACTATGAGATCGTTATCAAGAAGTGATTAACGTACAATTATGATTACTTAATTATAATAACAATTATATTAGGAGAGTAAAACAATTACACAACACACAAGATTTTGTTAACGAGGAAAACTGTATGGTAGAAAAACCCCGGAATCTAGTCGAGTTTTGAATACTCTCAAAATTAAACTGCTATAAAAATTGACTACCACGACTTTGTATAGTTAGAGCCAAGTAAACTACCCTAAGTTACCCAGTTCCTTCAGTATTCCTGTGCCTACAAGCAATCTGACCAACACATGTGAATCGCAAGACCGAGTCCACTATTTTGAGTCGCTCTATCACTTTGAAGACTTTGGCACTCAGCTCCTTTGAATAGTCGCCCGAAACACTGAAGGACTGACCTGCTTCAGGAATCAACTCACTCTTTAATCACCCACAGCCAATCTTTAGATCAATGGTAAAGTATAGTTTAAGGATCTTCAATTTAATAATAAACTCATTTGGTCAAAAGATCAAACCAAGACAATGATTACCGAAATAACCAATTTTGATAAAAAAAAAACTCTATTCAAGCAACTTAATGCAACTAGACAGTTTGTTCGATCTTCTACAAGTCTGATGTTTATCAAGATAAACGGCTTGTGTGATCCCAAGGAACCAAGTTTGCATAAAGTATCACACAAATATCAGAATCAAAATAAAAAGTCTTCAATCTTCAATTCTTAAATCTTCAAAAGTAACCACTGCAAAACAACTTGATTCCACTATTATCAACCGTATAGAACGGAGTTCACATTGATTGATCAACATTTCTACCATTACAAATCCAAAATCACTTAGATATGTACCAGTCAAATCTTCAAACAGACTTAAGTGGCTTTATAGCAGAAGAAAAGGACCTTGGAATTAACAAGCTTGATCAATCGAAGATGACTACAACGTTAGTTCAAACACAAGTACAAAATAACAATCTAGCTAGCCTTCCAACCGACGGTAAAACTAGAGGTTATTTGATCCCAAAGAAGACTTTAACAAAACGAAACACAAAATGTTTCACCTAGTTAGATTACTCATATCTCTTTAACAAGTTGGCTTTTCCACTCTTTATGGAAGATGTGTTATGGGATGAGTTTGTAATAATAGAAGACTCACTATTTATAATGTTATGTCCAAGAATTGATTGAAAATACCGATTTGCCAATTTTTAAAGTTCTCAAGATATGCAATAATAATATATTTCAGACATTGGAAAATATCAAGTAATATCCAACTCATAATCGATTTCTCTCATAGTATGACAACTAAGATTAGCTAGCACATAAGAAATTAGAGTTTAGCACATGTTTAAATAATTTTGTCGACATATTAATGAAAATTTCAATCTAACTCATATACATCTCGATATATGCAAAAACCCGTGAAAATTTACATACCAACCGAAAAGGTAAAATGGAAGTTAGATTCGTTCAGGATCGGTCATGGGATCGATCCTTCCCACTAGGTTCGATCCTGGGATTGTTCACGTTCCAGGGATCGGTCTTGAATCCCTATTTTCTTCTTTGAAACAAGTTTCGCAAGTTTACTGACTTAAACTATGTTTTTGAAATTGCTTTCAAACATATTTATTAAGGTTTTGATTCATCCGCAAGCTCAAAACACTAAATAAAAATAAGTTACCAATTAGTGCAATGTCATAAACACGAACCTTATAGTAGATAATATACTTCGTAACTCCATATACTTGAAGTTGTCGAAACAACTATTGTATATATTTTCTTTTAATACTTTGATCATTGTATAGTAAACAAGTCATCAATACTAAAGTTATTATAACAAATGTGACTTTGTATGTTATGTTTTCAATTAATAAAGACTTGCATGAACAATATATAAAAATGGCATAAGTCAAGTTTGTAGCTATTAACCTTAAACTGAAGGATGATGTCTTCGTTTTGTCTTATATAGCTTCATGTCTTCATGAGTAACTAGTGCTAGTCTCAAAATTTATACATTCCTAGTCTAACCTAATGAAGTTTACTTTAGTAATCTACTCAAATGACTCGAGTTTTGGAACTAAAAATTACAAACAAACTTGACATACCAATGCTTGGTGAGTTCAACAGAGTTGTGCTCAAATAATCTTACCGTTTGTCAATTTTAGTGACAAAGATCTTTACATATGGAGACTACAAGAATTAATAGAAAAATTACATATCATAAAATATCTTTTTTTTTTATCTTCATATGTTTGATCCGAGTTTCAACAACATAATTTATCCTGTAAATATTCAAAATATGTGTAGTTTTTGAAGCATTTGAATATCAATAACTCTAGTCCCCCTAAAGGTGAGCTAGGCATATATTCAATCTGAACATAATTGTTATTCAATTCGTACATGTAAATACTTAATATTATATATCATGATATGGTTCTCCCCCTTAATCAATGTTTTATCTTTTTTTCTGTTAGATATATACTTTTTACATCACATATATTCTTCCTCAAGTGATTGGAATCACTTTATACTCTATATATTTCTCCTCCTTCTTGTAACGAAAAATGACAAAAGTGTGACTGTACAACAAATATTTCGAAAGAACTTCACAAGTGCATAAGAAATCGATTCAACCTATAAGAGTCTAAGCCAACTGGAGGCCTGACATACTATCTTCGATAAAAATAATTACCCGAAGTAATTTTTCCTAAATTTGATAAGCCTAATTAAAATCAGAATTAATTTAGTCAGTTACCAGGAAAACGATTAACCAGAGTAATACTTCCATAGTTTCGACAAGTCTAACTAAAATCGAAATCGATTTAGTTACTTATCAGGAAAACAATGATCAAAAATAACTTTTCCTTCAATTTTCACAACCACACTCCCCACAAAAATATCCCATTAATGAAAATTTCAACAATAGAACCCTCCCCCTACGCATGTTATTTCCTTCTGCAACAAAAGAACAACACAAAAACAACCTTTACTAGAGAATATGGTCTTAGTTATCACCTGTCCCGTGACATCTATTGCCAAGACCTATCTTAAGCACCTTCAACACCAATGGTACTCAATGTCTCATGTTTCCACTCTCTTTTCATTACGAAGATGTATCACGCCAGGATCCGTTGCTCAAACTTCCTCGCCCTGTAAGCAAGAAACTTTGAAAACTCAGGACTTTTGGTCCCCATAGTTTATAAAGTCAAAGAACAGAGACCTATGAGAAGCCACGGAGCGCTAAGAAAGGCGTTCTAGACTAAACCCAATCACAAACTCATATAAAAACCAAATAATCAGATTATAAAACATAATAAATTATTAGTATTATGACTCACATATGCATTAAATCACCACAATTTTCTTATGATTTTAATATAACAATAAATAATATCATATTCGAATATCATCTATCAATCAAAAGTCACAAACCATAAGAAAATAAGCCACTTATGAAATCGAAACCTAGATTTGAGCAATCCATAAGTTTATCTCATAACCGAAAGCAACACAAAGAGATTTTCAATAGGAACAAGAGTTGCAATCATAAAAATAATGACACAAGGAATACTTATCATTAATTTATTGATAGTTGAATATATTTTACACAAATATTGAAATTGATCGATAATTGATTAATTTATTCTATAGTTTAATCTTATGACTAAACCAAACGTCATCCTTTTCTGAGATCATCTTCTAGATCTTCGAATTTCTCATGACAGTCATCCTCAACATCACGACTGATTTCTAGAATTTGATTGACATCACCTTGATTATGTTCACAGGCTAACACATTAACCTTACGAATAATATTAGGGTTAATTGATGTTTGGTACTCAAGTTCTATGCAGAAACAATGTTTGGTCTAACATTTGTCCAAATTATTGGTTGGTACTGTACTTTACGTTGACCCATATTAACTCCTTTAAACCTAAATAATTTTCTATTTAATAATTAATATTCTTTTATCACTTGCAAAACAATCCAAAATAATCAAACAACTTTAACACTACACATCTTCTCACTTGCAAAATTGATGTTAATGGATGCTTTGAAGTTGATAACTAGAAGATGTTCATCAATCAAATAATTAAATCATACCCACATTCAACAATCAAACCAATCGATCAAATAAAAAGAAATCAATTCTCGACACTATCGTCGTCGATTGTCTCATTATCCTGGTATTGGTAACAAGGTTCGTGTGGCGGAAAATTCCTATTCCCCCACTCTCCAGATCACCATTCTCATTCACCGATGCTTCCATGCGTACATGATTAGTCTTATCCAACGCCCGTACAGATTTAAAAACACAAACCTAATATAAGATCTAAAGAACTATGAATTGATAACAAAATTTAAATCAATTAAATCACATATCCTTAAGCTTGCGAGACTACCTAATGAATAAAATTTCTATAAAAACTAAGCAAAAATGTAAATATAAAATTTATAATTAAAGCATTTTTATAATTATTTAAATTTCCAAGAACACATCTAAGGATGTCAACGGATGTTATCGAAACGGACACTGGCTCAGCCGGTTCTGATATCCGATAATCTTATCGGATATCCGATATCCGATAAGTTCCGACAGAATCTTAAACTTCAAATCCGATTCTGTTTCGATAAGCTTATCGGATATCGGATATTATCCGATAGCTGATATAAATCTTAACACCTGTTTTTTCACTTCAAATTTTTCAGTTCATTTAAGCATTTCCAGTTCATAATTCAGTTCAAACACATACAAAACACATACAAATTAATGAAGAAGGAAAGCCTGACATGTTTAAGATGAAGAGAGGCATTGTTCGTAATTGTTAACACAACTTATAGTTCTCGATATGACTTGAAAATAGCTTGAACATTCTATTTAATACTTCAGCCTGCACATCTATGCTATCAACCTTCAGAAATATGTCCTGCAACATCTGGATTGCTTCAAGATCTTTGACTTTTGGCACTGTCCTTCTCTCAGCTTTCATCTCCAAGCCTATCAGCAGATAGTGTACGACTTCTTCCATGGGCACCAGCCTTGTTATGAGCAGATTTGAACCCTTTGCTTCCTATCATCTCAGTGGAACCTGTTTGTGAGAGATTAACAAGAACATCAAGCAACCTGGACAGCAAGGGGGAAAGCTGTTGCGGTGAGGTGTCCACTCTGACTGTGGAATCTTGTTTTCCAACATTATGTGATACATGTGAACTATCAGGAACAGAAGATTCCTCATAAGAACGCTTGGAATTTGAATACTGAATGCCTTGGGTTTTTTTCTGCAATCCTGATAGTACCAAGGCAAATTGAACAAGATATTGATAGACATGAGCGTTATGTATATCCTCCCTGAGCCTGATCCCCCCAGCTTCTAAGAATCAAAATGAAGGATTAGAAAATCAGTGACAACCCAGATTGAGACTAAAGCTAATGCCCACTATAAATGCAACAAACACTAGATCATAAAAGCAAGGAACCGGATACTTACCAGGTCTGAATGACAATTCTACACATTCAAGCAACAAGTCCACAATACCCATAGTGTAAGCAGAGTCTCCAGTTTCAGGTGTGAAATCCTTAACAACGGTTAAAAGAACTTTTACCTGGAAAGAATACCAACACATATATTTGATCATAATAGTTGAAACAAACAAACAACGGCATTGATCAACTGAAGGTTCGAATAGTTCCCATAATATTAAACTGATATATTGGAAATGGCCACATGATGATCTGTATAGAATGATAACATAAGGTTCAAAGTAACTCACACCAAAGGGTGGACCAAAGTTGTTTATAGTGATCAGCATTTCAAACCAGGGTAAGAATATACACATTTTTTAACCATATAGTTGGTTTCTATCCCTAAGAAACAGATAACTAAGATGTTCATCCAGACATTGAAGAAACAAGTTCTTAAAATGTAGATGGCATACCAAATGATGTGTGCGTATATATTTTGTTGTGCTCCCATTATCATTGGACAAAAGAAGGCTGACTATCTGTAAATGAATGGATAGGTCATTATATTCCTTTTATTATCCATTAAAGGATCTACTATCAAGTATAAATTTCTTTAGATGTTAGCAATGTAAAATGGAGATAGAATTCTTTATTACACTTCCCTAGTAGAAAGTAGAAACACATGTACCATTTACCTGCATGGCATGACGATGGAGCTGAATGGTATGCAATGTAACAATACCCTCCCTGAATCGAGCGAAAACAGTAAGAGACCCAGTTGCAACCATCTGAAACAATAATTTAGGTGATTCATCTTCAATCAAACTCTGGGCAGCTGAAGGATGGCTTGCCAGTGCTTTCATGATATTAACTACACTCGCCTCTACCTGAATATAGTCAAAGATCCAGTACAACCCAGTAAACATCCTATTTCTGTCATTACCTCATTAAGGGAAATTAATCAAATTCAGAATCCATGTTATCACAAAAGCACACTACCTCAATTCGGTGGACCTTGTTGCCATCCCCATGGTAACTAATTGAAGTCCAATTCCAATTCATGTTTGTCTCTGCGTTAACGAACAGAAAACAAGAGTCAGTATAGTGTTTATGCCAAAACTTCCATTTTGAATAAAATGGTAGCAGTGAAGTATAGACATTTGAACAGTAGAATTTTCAGTAAAAGAAACCCTAAATTGAACAATTGAACAATAACCTAACACTGATTTGAACATTTGAACAAAAACCCTAAATTGAAAAGAAACCCTAGTTTTCTAATAATTGATTCATTGCTTCACTCCTGGTAGAGGGAAAACTAGAGAAGAGATGATGAGATGGTGGTGGTAACTGAGAGTATGAGACGAATTAATGGGAAGAAAAAAAAGATTCAGAAGAAGAAGATATGAATGGAGACTGCTCAGACTGGAGAGTAGATATGTGAATGAAGAAATGAACGGGAATGAAGAAATGAATGGGTATAAACGGAATATTGGTCCTTATATGTTATCGATATCGGATATTATCGGAACGGATACTGGCTCATCCGGTTCCTTTTCGATAACACGAAAATATCGATACAATATTCGTTTCCGACATCCGATATCCACTGTATCGGATAATATTCTATAGGATTCTGAATTTTCAGAAACGACTATCGGATTCCGGATTGGGATTGACAACCCTAAACACATCAATCATATGAGGTGTCAATTTCCGTATTAACGGTCTGTAATACAAACTAGAATCACGAGCTTGCATTACTTTAACTTTTGATTATTAATCGAAAAACTAAAGTTTGTATGTAGATTGTAAATTGGGGTCCCGATCGCTCATTAATGGTGGGAAGAATAAAAAAGGAAATTGCGGGGATAAATTAAAGATAAAGAGTATTTTTTAAAGGTTAATAAAATTTGAGCCACTAATTTTAGGTGTCACACCTAATCCGTATACGTTGATCATGTCAATTTTCTAACAAAACAATGTTCAGTGAGTCACATTTATTAATTTATAAAGATATAAAATTATAAAGCTAAAAATACTAAATGTTTAGGTCAACCATGGTCGTTAACAATCAATGTTTGATCCAGGTACCGATCACTAAGTTGGACAAATGTTAAACTAAATATTTTTTTTGGACAAAATCTAAGTACAAAACGTTAAGTAACCCTTAATATTATGTGCATACTCCCAATTACTGATTCCAAGTTTGATCAGCTTCCATTGGTTATAGATATCAGTTCTATTGGACTAGGTCCTCAAGTTTTTCTGTCAAATATTTTTCATCGTTAATAAAATCTTGTATATTTATGTTGTTTACTTTATTTCCGCATTATATTAAATACCTTTATAATTAAAGTAAAAATATTTATACGTTAATCATATTTTTTTGATTTAATAGTTTGTCCCATCTCTTATGAAGATTATCCAAGGTCACCTTGTTTATGCTTTGATCTTTACTTACGAAAAGAGCACTCAAGGTGTGTCTTAATAGGTTAAACGAAAAAGAATTGGTAGTGTACTCGGTACCCTCGAAAAAGATTGCACCTACGACACACATCAAATTTTGGCGCCGCTGTCGGGGAGTAGTTGGTTTTAGTTATTATTTATTTTTGTTTTTATGAGTTTTTTTTTTTAGATTTTAACTTTGTTTTTTAGATTTTTGGTTTTTCCAGGTACTTGATCTCTTGCACCCAAACATTGGGACTACCCAAGGTGCGAAATTCAAACTCGCAAGGGGATAGCATTACAAGAACCTTAATTTTTGCTACAAGATCCACCTATAGAAGAGATGGGTGGTCCTCAACCTCCGGAGAAGAAGTTGCGAGAGTTAACTTGTAGCACCCGTATTTTTCGCATGACGCTTACTCAAGGATGCGTCATGGCATGGGATGAAGCTTCATCATAAGCTTATAAAGCTTACCCAGGGATGCATCAGGGTGGGGATGAATTGGCCTTGGCACAATTGGTCTTGACGCCTAACTAGATGGAAGATTAGCCTAGCAACTGGCTAACCAGTTAGAGGATAGGCTAACCAGTTGGCGGATTTGCCTAGCAGTTGGCTAACCCGTTGGTGCTTTTGCCTAAAGTGAAGTAGTGAATGTCCTTTACCCCTCTTATCCTAGAGTATGGAAATGCAGTTAAGACATATATAGAGGGGGAGTGTTGGTTGAAGGTGCATGAGTGGTAATACACACATATGCGATATGACCTATACGTTGGTGCATACTTGATGCATAAGCATCTATGATGCTTGTAGCTTAGCCGATGGAGCATGAATTATGCGAAAGCATCATTCATCCATGTTGCGTATTCGAGAATGCATTATGCATACTAAATAGCGATAGTTATGCATAAACCAATGCATATTCTGTGAAAGTCCGTAGGCCTATGCGGACTAGGCTTAGCTTGTCCTTTGGCCTTTCCATGAAGTTGGAATCGATGTTGGCTTTGTCTAAATAGGCTTAAGATGTTTGTCCCTATTCAGATGAACTACGGTCATGCTTGATCCCTTCAAGGTACGGGTTGGGTACATAGGCAGCCGCAATGCCATGTATTAAGGTACAAAATCTTGTCGCTCATATCACCTAATTTTGGAGATGATTGCAATACTTTGGTAACTCATATCATCTGGCTCGGAAGTGCGAGGCAAACGATGATTGTTACCTCACTCGATGAGGTAGTTGCAAGTTCACTCGATGGATTTGTTCATACTTCCTATCAACCTTTACGATATGGAATGACATGTTCCTAGATGATGCACCCTTGGCAAGAGCAAGATCATTGCAGGCTCTAGCGCATGGTCGAAACAGAGTTCTGGAAGTTGAAAAAATGGTGAGTTGGAGCAGAGTGAAAACTACGTTTCGAGTATCATACTCATAAAGCATGCTTGGGAAGGCAACTCGACCTGTATTTTCCCAGCGAGAGTGTATTTCAAGTTGTGCATCGGGAGCTCTGGCTTGCCCAGCGTATAGCGCCAGAAGGAGGAATTCCCCGATCCGTGATATAACTTATCCATGTTTATATTCGCAACCACTGTGTATTAACATAGCTGCACAAGTGGAGATGGATCCAAATCTGATTCATCATCTACCTAATCGTCACCTTCAACAGTTTCAGAACACGATGACGAGTCTTAGGCATGGAATCGGAGATAATGAAACCGTTGTGGTGCAAGCCTTTCCATTCTCACTTACGGACTTAGAAGAAGAATGGTTGTATTACCTTCCTTCATAGAGTATTATAACATGGACAGCGATGAAAAGGCTATTTCTTGAAAAGTTTTTCCTACTTCCAAGGTAACATCTTCTTGTAAAGAAATCAGTAGTATTCTGCAGATTACTAGGGAGTCTCTGTATGAATACTAGGAGAGGTACAAACGGTTGTTGGTAAGATGACCACACCACAACATCTCCAACACACTAGTCATTCAATACTTCTATGAAGGATTACTTCCGGAACAGAGGAACTTGATTGATGCAGCGGCAGGAGGTATACTTACTGAAAAGACGATCTCGCAGACAACTAGTTTGATTGAGAGTATGGATTCAAATATGCAACAATTCTACACCAGGAACAAATCATATGTCAGAAGAGTTAGCGAGATAGAAAAGTCTTCACAGTCAGAACAACGTCTGAACAACATAAAGAAGGTAGTGCAACGAATGGTTGCGGTGATCATTCTTTCATTTGAAGAAAAAGCCGAACAGGTGAATGATATGTTCCCTAATCATTGGACAAGGTATGACCCCTATTCAAATACCTATAATCCAGGTTGGAAAGATCACCCAAATTTCAATGCAGACAAACAAGTTGCAGCTTTTATGCTAACTTATGGGCGACAAAGTGGATTTCAACCACAATGACAATTTCAACAACCACAAAGGAGCAAGGCTCGTCCATTGATGACAAGTTTAACGCTATGATGCATAGCATGAAGGGTATTACTTCTATGTTTCAACAAAGTCAACAGAAGACAAATGCTGCCATTAAAGATTTACAGACTCGGATGAGGCAAATGCGACCGATATGAATCTAATAAAGTCACATATATCAACGAAGCTGCCAGCACAACCTTTTGTGAACCTAAGAGAGCACATCAGTATTGTAATTCTAAGGAGTGGAGGCAAGTTCAAAAGCCACAACAACAAGAAGAGAATAATGACGACGTAGAAAAGGAAGTAGAGGTAGAAACTGTACCGAAGGAAAAGCCAACCTCAACCGGCCAACCTGAGGACACAAGGCCTACTTTCACTACTCCTCCACCTTTTCCTAGTCGTTTTGACAAGTCAAAGAAGCAATCTCAGGATAAAAAGATTATGAATATTTCCAGCAAGATCCAAATCAACATCCCATTTATTGAGGCCATCAGATAGGTACCTAGGTATGATAAATTTCTTAAGGAATTATGCACAGAGAAGGATAAGTTGATTGCTAACCTGATTACACAGGTGGGTTAAAGTGCTTCAGCTATGTTGTTGAAGAAGATGCCCGCAAAGTGCAGTAATCCTGGGGGTTTCACGGTGCCACTTATTATTGGTACTAAAAGATTTGAGCGTGGTTTGTTTGATTTAGGAGCATCCATTAGTGTGATATCAACCGATATTTATGATTCTTTGAATCTTGGACCTTTAAAAGAGACGAGGACTACCATTCAATTGGAAAACAAGTCCAACATATATCCTAAGAACTCGTGGAAGATGTGATAGTTCAAGTGAATGAGTTAATCTTTTCGGTTGACTTCTATGTTGTGGACATGCAAAATGGAGATAATTGTTCGTCTATTTCATTACTATGGAGTTTGATAAAGAAATTATGCTTCAATATATTTGAAGTTACGCGTTATCCAAGTGATGTCCATTATGTACTCTTTATTCATATTATTGATTCGTTAGCTCAACAAATGTTTGATTTGAGTAGTGAAAAATGAAATTGGGATTGTGTTGCAACACGGTATTGATATTGAGGTCCATGGGATGCCTAACTTGGACGTTGACATTGAAAAGGAATTGTTGGAGATGTTTGGTTCCCTAACGGAACTACAAGAAGCTCAAACGGGTAATATTTCATATATGTTTTTACCCGTAATTGATGAAGTTCCTTTACCTTCTGTTATGCAGGTACCTAAATTAGAACTGAAGCCTCTACCTGATCACTTAAAATATGCTTACTTGGGTGAAAGGGAAGAGATTCTTGTCTGCAAAGAATCTCACAGCAGTACAGGAAGAACACTTGATTAGGGTTCTGAAAGAACATAAAACGACCATTGATTGGATGATTGCTGACATCAAAGGAATTAGTCCATCCATGTGCATGCATAAAATCCTAATGGAAGACGATGCCAAGCCAGTATGTGATGTTAAGCGTATGCTTAACCCCCCAATGATGGAGGTCGTGAAGAAAGAGATCCTCAAATTTTTAAGTACGGGTGTGATTTACCCAATTTCTGACAACAAATGGGTTAGTCCGGTACAGGTGGTACCTAAGAAGTCTGGTGTTACCGTTGTCAGAAATCAAGATGACGTACTTGTTCATACACGAGTTCAAACAAGATGGAGGGTATGCATAGACTATAGAAAGCTATTCTGCTACCCGGAAGGATCACTTTCCTTTGCCTTTCATTGATCAGATGTTGGAGAGGTTGTCGGGACATTCACATTATTGCTTTTTGGAAAGTTATTAGGGCTACAATCATATTATTATTGCACCGGAGGATCAAGAAAAGGCTACTTTTACTTATCTTTTGGTACGTTCGCATATAGACGGATTTCTTTTGGTCTTTGCAATGCACCAACCACTTTTCATAGATGCGTGGAATGCATCATTGAGGTATTTATGGATGATTTTAGTGTTTATGGCAATTTAGTTGATATTTGCTTAGAAAATCTTGAACTTGTATTTAAAAGATGCATAGACACTAACCTCGTTCTAAATTGGGAGAAATGTCACTTTATGGTAAACCATGGCATAGTGCTCGGTCACATATTGTCCTCTCGAGGGCTCAAAGTAGAAAAAGAAAAAATAGAATTAATAGGAAACTTACAATACCCCACTTCGGTGAGAGAGATTTGCTCGTTTCTTGGTCATGTAGGTTTTTACAGGCGGTTTATCAAAGATTTCTCCAAAATCTCAATGCCAATGTGCAAATTGCTGGAAAAAGAAACTACTTTTAACTTTGACAAGGAGTGCAAGGATGCCTTTCCAGATTGAAAGAGTTGTTGACAACTGCACCAATTATAAAGTCACTCGATTGGAATTTACCATTCAAATTGATGTATGATGCGAGCGACTATGTAGTTGGAGCCGTTTTGGGTCACAAGGTGGATAAATAGTCCCATGTGATTTACTATGTATCTAGGACCCTAAATGATGCATAAATCAACTATTCTACCACAGATAAAGAGTTGTTGGCTATATTTTTTGCACTATAAAAATTTAGATTTTATTTGGTGGGTACCAAGGTTGTTGTTTATTCTGATCACGCAATACTTAGGTACCTACTCAAGAAGAAAGAAGCTAAGCCAAGGCTAATACGGTGGATTATGTTGTTGCAAGAATTTGATAAATTAGAGACAAGAAAGGTGTTGAGAATACAGTTGCATATTATCTTAGTAGACTTTTTATTTTTGAGGAAGAACTTCCCTTACAAGATCGTTTCCCAGACGAACAACTTTTCTCAATAGAAGAATCAACACCTTGGTATGTGGATATAGTGAACTACTTGGTTACGAGGCACGTACCTAGTATGATATCTAATTCTCGAAATCTAAAGCTTAAGAAGATAGTCAAGCAGTATGTGTGGGATAAGCTCTACTTGTGGAAATACTGTGTTGATCAGATTATTTGCAAGTGCGTACTTGACTCTGAATTTCAATCCATTCTATCTTTTTGTCATTGTTATGCTTGTGGTGGTCATTTTGGTTCTAAATGTACCGCTCTCAAAGTTCTTGAGAGTGGATTTTATTGGCCCACCCTATTTGAGGCTGCATATGCTTGATGTCAACGAACGGACAAACTAGGTGCTCGAAATCAAATGCCACTTACACCAATTCTTGCTGTAGAAATATTCGATGTGTGGGGAACTGATTTTATGGGCCCTTTTAGTTCGTATGGAAAATTTTATATACTTCTTGTTGTGGATTATGTTTCGAAATGGGAGTAAGCTAAATCCATCCCTACAAATGATTCTCAAGTTGTTTGTGAGTTTGTGGAGGAAAATATTTTCACTAGACATGGCACACCCCGTGTAGTTATTAGTGATGGAGGTTCACACTTTCAGAAATCCTTCCATGTTCTTCTCAAGAAGTACAACGTTACATACAAGATTGGTACGTTTTACCAACCACAAACTAGTGGGCAAGCTGAAAATTCAAATCATGAGATTAAGTCCATTCTAAAGAAAACCGTCAACATTACACGGAAAGGTTGGAGTTTGAGGCTCAATGATGTATTATGGACTTATATAACGGCATACAAGCTATCGATTGGCATGTCTCCATATCGGTCGGTTTATGGAAAATCTTGTCATCTCCCGGTTGAACTTGAACATAACGCCTTATGGGCGGTAAAAATGTGCAATATGGAGTATGATGAAGCGGGGAAATAGAGAAAACTACAACTTAATGAGCTAGAGGAGATACGGCATGATGCTTATGAGAGTTCCCGTATATATAAGGAGAAGACTAAGCTTTTCCATGAAACGATAATTTCTCGAAAGAATTTTGTTACGGGACATAAAGTTCTTTTATTTTATTCTCGTCTTAAACTATTTCCTGGAAAGCTAAGGCCCCGCTGGATTGGACCGTATGTTGTTATTAATGTTTTTCCTCATGGTGCAGTTGAGATTACTAGTCTCTGAGATGGGACATTTTCCAAGGTCAATGGTCAAAGATTAAAGCCATATTACGAAAACATTGCTTATGTGTATGTAGATGTGCTTGAGTTTAACAGAAGTAATATGGGCGAGTAGAGAGTCGGTCTGACAACTTTAAACCAAGCGCTGCATGGGAGGCAACCCATTGGTTTTGTATTTCTATCTTTATTTTTTTGATTTTTATTAGTTTTGCATATCATATTAGGAATTTCCCATCTTGATTTTACATTGGAAGAATCAATTTACATTGAGAATAATGTAAAGTTTAAGTGTGGGGGAGTGGTTAAGCATATAGATTTTTAGTATTTGCTTTTGTAGATAGAATTTTTTATACATATTTGCATGAAAACCTCCAACTTCTAGAGAATTTAGAGTCACTTTGTATAATTTTATCTAAGTTTACATACGAAGTTCTTAGCGAAATAACTGAACTTAGAAGTATTAGAGAACTGTATTTGGGTTGCTTAGTTGTTGAGAGGTTAGAGCTGACAAAAATGGACTTAAACCGCTACAGAGAGAATTTGGTATTAGAATTGATGATCAACCATTAGTGGAGACTACCTATCGTTACATCAAGCGAGGCACCATGCCTTTAATTCTATCTAATTGATTAAAAAATTATCCTTTAGAGTGTATGCCATTGTATGTTAATTCCGGGTAGAATGACGAGCTATCCAACTTCGTACCAATTTCAGCACTACTTTTTGATCTCTTGAGTGTTATTTCATCAATCACGAGTGTGTCATCAGAATTGTTAACTCTATCTTGAAGTCTTGTTTGCATTTGGCACCATTCTCTCGACAACAGCAGACCTATAGAAACACTATTATCATCAATAAGCGGAGCGACATTAAAATTATGAAGAAAGTTGAATAAATCAAGGTTTACAAGCAATGGTACAAGAAAAAGCAAATTTCATATTCAAGTGAAGCAACAATACAAAGACCAAAATTATATATACATGTTGAAGACTTATATACAAGAGCGAAAGAAAATCGAAAGATGAGAGTTAGTGAAGTTTATGATACCGAGACAATACAAGTTGTAAAGAATCAAGTGGTAAAATACTTACCCCACAGATATAGTAGTTTCATTATTATTTTTCAGTTTGTATTCAATTTAATTAAAAAAAAGAAAAAAATAGAAACGAAAAAAATTAAATAGTGTTTATTGTTGCTTTAGTGTATATTTCCTTTTGTATTCATTCAATAAGGCCGTGGGAAAGAAGAAATTTATAAGAAGTTTCAAACAACAAGGAAGTGAGGAAAAGAGTTACAAATTGCCAAGGTTCTACGAAGTTCAAGAGTTCATCATCAACAGTTGAAAACCGAAAACCGAAGACGTCTCTATTGGATGTTGTGAGAGTGGTGATAATTGTAGATCGGTTGAGAAGGTAAGTAAGATTTTCTATCCTCACATAGTGGGTTATTTCCTATCTTAGAGGTCATCAAAGAGAGAGAGAGAGAGAAAAAAAAAGAAAGGGGGTTCTATTTCATCCCATGTTCTATGGGGTAACATCTTCATATGATTCAGAAGGGTTCCTTTTCCTTCCCAACCATTCAAATATGTGCAGGGTTTCTATCTTCACTCCTGCCTGCACATATGAGAACCATAAAATACGTCATTTGAGTGTCAATTTCATAAAACCCTATTGCTGAGCGAGATGCTTATTCGATCGCCTCTCGAGGCTGGAATCTTTCATATGGTTGGTTTTCTCCTAACTCAATAGTTAAGCATGAGAATTATGATCTTTGATATTTTTGACTCTTGGATGTGACTTTGAAGTTGGAGTAGGTTTTATGGGTATACCTCTTGTAAACCCCCACGAGACTATAACTCGTCCACTAGGGAAACCTATGGGTTTAAGGATTGTTACACATGCTAAGTGTTACCGTGTCCTCGATGAAATGGAGTGGTTGTATTTTAGTTTAGTTTAATTTAGTTTAGATAGTAGTTTGCTCGAGGACTAGCAAAATCTAAGTGTGGGGGAATTTGATAAATGTATTATTCACATGTTTTTAGTGTCAAATCCATACTAATATTTGCTATAATTCTTGCATATTACTTGATATTACGTTTGTTTTCTATCTTATGTCTTATATTATGTGAATCATCTGAAAACAAAAATTGCTACAAAAGTGCTAAGGAAATGGAGTTTACAAATGAACACCACTTAGAATTTATAAAAACCCAGAATTATTCACCTCTATCTTGAAGATAATTTAAAGACAAATCTAACGCAAAAAGAATGAGGTCATTCCTACATCGGACGAAGAAGTTATGGGAAAAACAAGTTTGGAAAATTTGAGTCTACAGAGAAAGGTTCGGCTGATAATCATTCGGTTCAAATAGTAGCCGAACCTGGAGCTAAAAATCAAGTTTTTCCACAAGTCGACAGAGAGATTTTCGGCTAAAAATTGATCCTATGGTAGTATTTGAACTTAAGAATGAGTTTTGAACAAAGTGTCCAGGAGAAGGTTCGACCAATAAGTGAAACAAGGATAGTAACCGAACTTTGGAGTGTGTTTTCGATAAAAAATAAAAAGTGTACAAAGAGAAGTTCGGCCACTAATCAAAATCCCATTAGTAGCCGAATCTGACACTCGTCTGGAGCAAAAAAAATTTGTCAGGGTCGGCAGTAATCCATACACAATAGTAGCTGAACCTAACACTGTATTGAGACATTTTTGATACGTTTTTTACTTTATTTTAGGAATAACATGGGCCCGGAAGGATTCTAAGCCCTAGATATCAAGATCAATATATAAGAAGACTCACGAGACATTAAGAATACACCTTTTACATTACTATGCAAGTCTTGAAGGAGAGAACAACACAAGAGGAGATTCCATTATCTTAACAATTTCTTATTTACTTTCTTATATATATAACATGGATGCTTCTACATCCATGAGTAGATAAAAACCTAATTGATTGAGGATGAATCTAAGTTCTAAACATGAATTGATTTAATATATGATTCTATTTTGAGTTCTTCATATGATTATCGTTTGTTTATATCATAAAAAATGTTTATGGTTGATTGATAGATTGTTTAAGTGGCCAACTGAATTGATTTGTTGATTTAATCTATTTCTAGTATTGAGTTGTGAGATAAGTAATAGTCCATTGACTCGTACACAAGTAGAGAACACGAGACCTTGCAGAAGGATTTTATGGAGCAATTGTGTGTATGAACAACATTTGTAAGTGGACCTTGATATGAGAGTCTAACTACTAGGATTAACCTATAAATTCACAAAATATAAACCATTCGACCAAATTACACCCTGAGTGATCTACTACTAGTTGGTTAGGATGAATAGAATCTGGTAGGCGAGAACTTCCATATCCAGTGATACAAGGAATTTCGGGGATAACATTGATCTAGTTGTTATCCTACGGTTGGTGATAATCTGTGATTAATGATAAGTAGATGAATATACTAATTGAATGATTCTTTAGTAACGAAGAAGGATTCCTCGATCATATTTCTCTACATTGCTTACAACTTTGTTTTTAATTGCTTTCTTATTTACCTTGCTAAAATCCTAAAACAAATCCCTTTTTATGATATTTGACAACTTAAACACCTCGCTCCCCGTGGGAACGAACTTGATTTCCATTATATTATTCTTTAATTGAGTAAAAATAAGATCACTAATTTGATTACATCTACGACACACATCAAAACTATATACATTAAAGCCTTATGTGTTGTTGGGCATATGTTGGACTTACAATGAAGTTGATAGAAATATAAAATATCTGGTAGGTGATGGGGCGTAATACTTCACTTTTTTTTTATAATCGGTGCAATGATAAAAGTATAACTTCGTTACTGGGCATTGCCGAGTCCGAAAAGAGCCAATAAAAATGCAAGAGTTAGTGATATTATTGTTGCAAACAATTGGGTTACTCCGAAATTTGTTGGGTCTATTATGGAACAAGATAGAGTAGTCATTGCTTCATTCCCTCCTCCTTTTAATACCATCTACTCTAATTAAGGTCTGGATTTATGAGCAAGATAACAGGTTCACGGTGAAATCTTCCAAGCATTTGATCCGTACTAGACATATTACTTCCTTTGGTGTAAATCTTATTTGGAAAAAGGAGATTCATCCAAGGCTTGCTGCACAATCTTAGAAGCTCATACATTTTCAGTGTTATGCTACTCAAGATAAAGTAAAAGAAATTATGAAAATTCCCATGGCCTCAAAATGTTTATTATTTGGCCAGAATATTGAAAAATCGGAAACAGTTTATGGAGCTATGATTTTGTCGCTAAAGGATAGAGGTTTCAGGAGTCTTTGATTGAGTCCAGCGTATTTTTTTACCTGATTCTTGTAAGGCAGCTAGAGGAAGGAGTCATATGATCAAAGATTTATGGCTAATGACTAACCTAGTAACGCAAAGTGAACTCTGGAAGCTGAGAAACATAGTATATTACGAAAATGGCAAGGTCGGATGGTTTCAATTTAAGCTTCATATCCATCAGTTTATTCAGGAATTTGCTCAACAGTTACATGGTTTTATGCATAACACTTATGAGGGCCTCGGGATCATGAACTTCTTCAAAGTAACATATATAAGAGTTAAAAAGGGTAGAGCCAATTGAATATAACCGGAGACCTCCAGACCTTGATGAAGTCTTATTATGTTTTGACGGAGCTTCAGCTGGCAATTTTGGTTTGGCAGGTGCTGGTTTTATTGGTAGAATGACAGATTGCAGCGTCAATGGGGCTCAAAATATTGGGATTGGCATCGAACAAGTTTTATGACAGACAGTGATTGCGTTGCTCGAATGGGCATTGCAATGGGGTTTCAAGGAGGCTTTGGATAGATCAAATTCGCTATTGCAGCTAAGGATTTTAATGGTAATTCAATTCCATGAAATTCATGCAAAAATGGTTAATTGTGAAGAGTCATTACGACCTTATTCGGTATGAACATGCTTTTAGGGAAGTGAACTTCGCGGCATATGTTATGGCTAAAAAAGGATCTCTCCTTACTTATGATAGTTCTGAAGATTATGTGGGAAGACCTTAATTTTATGAGTATTAGAAATACATGATAATGCATATTTTTGTTTTAAGTAATTTATTTTCGTGACGCATGTTTGGGAAGCGCCATTGTTAAAAGTTTGGGTTTAAGTTACCAATTGTTCTTTTGTTAGAGCAATGTGGTTTGGATATTGTCCTTGGGTTTTCTTTTTTAGTTCAAACTTCCCAAGTTTTAAGGACTGGTTTCATACAAGACTTACTCACCAGATGTTTGAATGTCATAGACTTTATATTATTACCCTTTAGCAGATTTGGAAGGCTCCCAATAGAGCTGTTGTGATTTATCTCATTAAAGTTCAAATAGATACCTTCAGTCAAACCCAACATTTGTATAAGCATCTGAAACAGAATTCTTTTCAACTGTTACACGTTCGAACAAGTGTCTTCTGACCCCTAATGTTTTAACTTTAAACACAGATTGTATGTTAGTGTTTATAGATGCTTCTCTGAGGAAAAATTCCTTTTTTACAGGTTGTGGAATCGTCTCTTATAGATTAAATGGATATTTTGCATCAACCAGATGTTGGACCACAATTGCAAATTCATTTGAAGCAGAGGCAAAAGATCTTCTACATGCAATAGGATGAGCTACTCAGCAACAACTATATAATATAATTTTCATCTCAGATAACCTTTCTTCAGTTCAGGCTATCAATGGAGAAATATCTAATAACAATTAAGTACAATTTCATATGTAAATGATCGTAGAAACGAATTTAATGCTTTTCACAAACCTATATGTAGATATCTCAATAAGGCTTCAAATGTTTTGGCTAAATTAGCTCGAAAACCTAATGTAGTTTAGAGCTGGGAAGTTCAGCCTCCCGATTGTATAACAAGAAAGGGATTCCCCTTTTATAAGTTTTATAGTTGTGTTTAATAAAATCGGCATCTTTCAGAATAGAAAACCAAAACATTGAATAACGGCTAGAGAATCAAGCAATAGTATCACCGGCCGCATGCGCTCGAGATGAATAGGAAAGGATGGTCAGTCTGGGGCCGACATCAGCACAAGCTTCCCCCTCCCTTATGCATCTGTCATCTCTTTTTTAACCTGGAAAATTTAAGGGCCACCAAAAATTATTTAGGGGCTACTTTTTTTAAAGCAATCCAATGGGTGTGGCAAAGGGGTAACCTAGGGGTATGTAAAATTATCATAAAACCTTTCACTACTCTAATTATTATCAAAATACCTTTCATTTATAAAACCTAAACCTAAATCTATTTTACACTTTCACCATTCAAACTACCGATTTTACAACTCTCTTCTTCTCCTCTATAATTTCAAAACTACCGATTACACTTCAAACTACCGATTTTCCACCATTTTCTTCTAATCTTCAACCGATTAATCGTAAACCGATTAATCGTACTTACTACAATCTAAAGATGCCTCGACAAAAGCAAACATCTCGTCAACCTCCTAATGCAGAGTGGCCGCCATTTGCCCTATTTGCAGGAGATCGAGAAATTGTTCAAGAACAAAGCGATGAAAGCCATGAATGCGATGAACGCGATGAGGATGAAGTAGAAACGGAGTCCGATTACGAGAATCTGCCTCTCGAGAAGTTGATGGCTCCAATAAGGTAAGGGGTTTACCATAATTTGTGTTTATATTGCTTAAATCGCATGAATTAGTGAGTAGAATATCAAAGGTTTCAGGTTAGATTGCACAATCGGTAGTTTCGTGGTTGTATTAAACTACCGATTGTGGCAGTGTTCTTCACTGCTCATGAAAATCATGCACAATCGGTAGTTATCTTTAGGTTATAAACTACCGATTGTTCTACTGTATCAAAATTTAGTGATAATCGGTAGTTAAGTATAGGGTTAAACTTCCGATTGTTAGTGTTCAGTGAACCTCAAAAAAAACCATCACAATCGGTAGTTTGATTTAGACATAAACTACCGATTATTCTATTGGATGCAAAAGTAGTGATAATCGGTAGTTTCGTTAAGTGTTAAACTTCCGATTGTGCTAGTTAGTGATCCTCAAAAACATCGATCACAATCGGTAGTTATTTTTACACCTAAACTACCGATTATTCTACTGGATCCAAATTTAGTGATAATCGGTATTTTAAATTTTTTATGTAACTACCGATTGTGCGTGTGTCTATAGACTTGTGTTCCCATTTTTTATGCACATTCGGTAGTTAGTGTAGAGCCCATGCTACTGATTGTGCACAATCGGTAGTTAAGTTGTTTTTATACTACCGATTGTACACAATCGGTGATTACATTATTATTTTTTCCTACCGATTGTTAACAATATGTTGAGTTCAATTTACTTTGTCTACCGATTATGTACTGAAATAATTGTTCTTTATCTTGTATCAAAAAAGGGAAAGGCGTACTAAGCAAAGGAACGATCCAATTTTATCGGAGCCTCGTCGTGAAGGCGGTAAGAAGGCTACCGCTAGTGCTAGACGACAAAAGAGCGCTATCCAAAACAAAGAAGGAGGACCAAGTGCTCCTCAAGCTCAACACTTCGAAGGAGGTGGACCAAATGCTATCAAGAAGAAGAAAAAACCGGTACAAAGAAACAACCAAGGAAGACACGAGGACACAAGGTCCCTGACTCTCTGAAGATTAAGGGTCTATGAGAAGGTCAAATCCCGGGGCTCCCAAGAGATTGAGGCGAACTTTTGTTTGGCTACAAGGATTCTTGGGCCAAAGAAATCTACTCTACCGAGGTAATAATTATAAAACACCATTCTTAACATATTGTCTTCTTATTCGTAGAAGTGTTAACTTTTATTCTAGTTGTTTTTAATTCGTCGTGTATATTAGGACCATTCTAATGCGGTCCGTCTACTGAAAACTATTGTCGCACCATACAAGATGAACGACTGGCCGTTGAAGGATGAGTGTCCCCGGTTCCAGGAAATTATAAAGAACTCGGGGATACAAACGGCCGCCGTAAACTCCATGTTAAAGCACGACCGGGTGTCGATATCGGCATTCATGGAGAGGTATTATCCGGAGACCGATACTTTCCACATGCCGTGGGGAGAGATGACCATCACACCCGATGATGTGGTGCATATTCTAGGTCTGACGGATCATGGATAGGCGGTCAAGTTTGACTATATGAAGTCGTTAAGCTGGGACCAGCTTTATGTTTTGACCGAGAAGTGCTTTGGTTGGGACCAATAAACCTCCAACGAAGAGTTTGACCGGTGCGTTAAATACAGAACCAGGAAATTTAGTATGGTTCATCTGATGGAAAGGTTCAGAGGCACCTTGAAAAAAGAGGAAGCCAACCCAGAGTTCAGCGATGACCAGGTCAGAGCTGCAGCAACTGCATATCTTCTGTGCGTTTTGGGATGTATAAGGCATCCCGGGAGGAGACTAGCCAAATAGCTGGGAACGTGAGCTTATTGCAGGTATTTTAGTAACTCCGTTAATGGTTTTATTGCTATTTATTCTTTCTTATTTTTCTCTTTCAATTTTCTCACACTTGGTTTAATATGTTCACTAGGCTTGGATCTATGATCACTTTCCGTCCCTCGAGTTGGCAAGACAGAACCCGGATTGGGAGAGAGGGACAACCCGAGGCAAAAAATACATCTTTTCGGGTTCAAGGTTCAAGGCGCAGGAGTTGATTGCTTTGAGGAGGAACCTAGACTCCATGGCGTCCAGAGATGTATGTTTTGATCCCTACAGGGAAGAGCTAGCTGATGGTACTATACCTCGAAGGTCTGAGTTGGCGTTGTACTTTGGACCCTTGTGGCATCCAACAGGATATGTCATCTACAATGCCTGTAGGGTCCTGCGTCAAATGGGTTATGTCCAAGTAGAACCTAGGCCTCACATCCACGGCAAGTTCAAAATAGACGTGGAGAACTGTGTTATTAGTAAGTCAATGATCACAGTAGTTTACGCGGATAACCCATATGTTGAAGATTGGAACAACAGAATGCAGTACAGGATCAACAAGGGGAGACATGTAAACCGAGGTGATGAGATAACCTCAGCCTATATGGTATGGTACCGGGAGCATTCTCATCTTAAAGTGATCCGTGAAGATAAAGGAAAGAGCACCAGGGTGCCCGAGTATAGGTCCATCATCAAAGACAACCCATCGGGCTTAGCAAGGCTGGTACGTAATGTTATTTCCTTTTGATTTTAGTATTACTGGTCAATATTATAGATAATAATCGTTTGATTGTTATTGACTAAAAACAGAAGAAGAGGATTGCATTTCTATCGAACAAGATAGGTTCGTGCCTCAATGGGGGAGATAAATACCTCATTGACATCCTTGATAACGAAGCTTATGCTCTCCAGTTCGGAGATACATGTACGACCACGACGGCGATGAGGAATGTAACTTCTAAGAAGAGTAAACGTTCTCGCGGTTCAACGAGTGCTGCTCCTCGAGCCAATGTCCCTGCTCCTCAAGCCAATGAACCTGAAGCCTCTGTTACTCGTGCTCCTCTTCCTAAAACCAGAAAAGTTCGGAATTAGGTTGTAATCGTTAAATTGAAGGATATTATTTTAGTGTTTAACATTTCTCGTTTGAAGGTTTCCGATTTGAGATGACCATATGTACTTTTTTTGAGTTACCATTTTATTTGCCATCGATTTATTTTTAACAAGTTATGTTCTTCAAATTTTACATGTACAATTGGTAGTTAGCGGGTTTGAAGAGACTACCAATTGAGTAAATTCATCAGTAATCGGTAGTTTAAGAATTACTTAAACTACCGATTATGTACATTCAGCGACGATCGGTCTTTTGTACAAAATTTTAACTACCGATTGTTAGTGTCCAGGAGTTTTCAAAAAATTGAATTTCCAATTTGGGGCTACTAATCATAATCGGTAGTTTGTACAAATTTAAACCTACCGATTGCGAGTGTCCAGGAGTTTTCCAAAAAAATCGATTTCCAATTTGGGGCTACTTATCACAATCGGTAGTTTAAGAAATTTTTAAACTACCGATTGTGTTTGTACAAAATGTTGAAATTTTTTAAAAAATCTCGATTTCCATCGAGGCTACTTATCATAATCGGTAGTTTAAGAATTTTTTAAACTACCGATTGTGTTTGTACAAAATGTTGAAATTTTATAAAAAATCTCGATTTCCAATTTGGGGTTACTTATCATCATCGGTAGTTTAAGAATTTCTTAAACTACCGATTGTGTTTGTACAAAATGTTGAAATTTTTTAAAAAATCTCGATTTCCAATTTGGGACTACTTATCATAATCGGTAGTTTAAGAATTTTTTAAACTACCGATTGTGTTTGTACAAAATGTTGAAATTTTTAAAAAAATCTCGATTTCCAATTTGGGGCTACTTATCATAATCGATAGTTTAAGAATTTTTTAAACTACCGATTGTGTTTGTACAAAATGTTGAAATTTTTTAAAAAATCTCGATTTCCAATTTGGGGCTACTTGTCAAAATCGGTAGTTTAAGAAAATTTTAAACTACCGATTGTGTTTGTATGAATTTTTTTAAAAAATCTCGATTTCCAATTTGGGGCTACTTGTCATAATCGGTAGTTTAAGAATTTTTTAAACTACCGATTGTGTTTGTACAAAATGTTAAATTTTTTTAAAAAATCTCGAATTCCAATTTGTGGCTACTTATCATAATCGGTAGTTTAAGAATTTTTTAAACTACCGATTGTGTTTGTACAAAATATCGATTTTTTTTATAAAATCTCGATTTCCAATTTGGGGCTACTTGTCATAATCGGTAGTTTAAGAATTTTTTAAACTACCGATTGTGTTTGTACAAAATGTTGAATTTTTTTAAAAAATCTCGATTTCCAATTTGGGGCTACTTGTCATAATCGGTAGTTTAAGAATTTTTTAAACTACCGATTGTGTTTGTACAAAATGTTGAAATTTTCAAAAAAAATCGATTTCTAATTTGGGGTACTTATCATAATCGGTAGTTTAAGGAATTTTTATAACTACCGATTGTGCCAAGACAAAATGTCAAAAAAATTTAAAAAAATTTGATTTCCAGTTTGGGGCTACTTATCATAATCGGTAGTCTAAGATTTTTTTATACTACCGATTGTGCTTGTACAAAGTATTGAATTTTTTTTAAAAAAAATCGAATTCCAATTTGGGGCTACTTATCATAATCGGTAGTTTAAGAAATTTTTATAACTACCGATTGTGCCAAGAAAAAATGTCAAAAATTTTAAAAAAAAATCGATTTCCAATTTGGGGCTACTTTTCATAATCGGTAGTCTAAGATTTTTTTATACTAGCGATTGTGCTTGTACAAAGTGTTGAATTTTTTCAAAAAATTTCAAATTCCAATTTTGTTACCGTTTTGTTACCGTTGATCAACGACTATAATTTGTATTCTGATACACCTATAATTAAATGAATATATATGTATCATTCCCATTTCAAATCCACATCTTTTACATTTCAGAGAAAATTTCTAATCTCTTGTTTTCATGTAGTGTCGGGTTACGAAAAATTTAGGCTTAATGCAGAGAATTTTACCCTAGAAGGTTTATCCCTATGTCGAAACATAGTATTACATTATCCAGCAAGGGGTCATGAACGTCGGATGAATGGTTCAATGAGCATGCAATGGTTAAAACATATCCATGCTAACTTTTGTAACGAAACCGGTAACCCCAACAACCGGAACGGAGCAGGCCTTTTTTGTCGATATATGGAAATCACAAGGAAGTACTAGGATTTTCTTCTTTAACCGCTAAGGTGAATGAAAGAAGAATTAGGAATGAAACTGATGATGAAGTTGTTACCAGATCTATGGAAGAATGGAGAAGATGGAAACGTTCAGATTTCAGGTACAGACCTCATTTCGAGATCCTAAGGGTGATGGAAGAATACAATCCGTTTGTGTTGATTATTCTCCGAAGAAATGAAGAACGTCGTCCCGGTCATCATACGACCCGTTGAAGGTTTGATTAAGTGTTTAAGTGTAATCTACTGTTTTATTATATTTCATTTCCTTTAATGTTACGCGATGTATGCCTTTTCGATTCAATGAAATGATTTATAAAAAAATTAAGAAATCCAATTTGGGGCTACTTATTATAATCAGTAGTTTAATAATTTCTTAAACTACCGATTGTGATAATCGGTAGATTATGGTGTACCCAAAACTTCCGATTTTTTATATTAGTTCGAACTTAGTGTACATATTTTATGTACACTCTTGTTACACCAGGCCTCAACGGTTTTTTTTTTTTGAAAAAAAGAGCCGCTAAGACTATAATCTATATAAGGAGGGTGACCTCTTCTCATTTATGCACCTTCAATACATTTTAACTCTCCAACTTCGAAGAAATTAGTGGCTCAACCTATTCTCAACTAAAACATCAACTTTTTTCATTTATTTTCCTCTACCGATTCTTCTACTCCTTTTACCCTTAAGTACTCCATTGAAAATGGCTCCAAAATCTTTACCTAAACAACCAAAGAAGGGAAAGGAAAATATGGTGATAGAGGACTCCAAAACCATTGAAATCAATTCGTCAACCGATTCCGAGACAACTTATTATGTTTTGGATCCTCGGTGCATTTTAAGGGACAAAGACTTGTCAAGCATAAACTCATACTACGATGAAGCTGGAGAGTACATAGGTCCACTTTGGGCTGATCCTAAGGGGGACGAGAAGAAGAAGAAGAAGCCGGTTGAAACTAGGACCAAGTCGAGAGTAACAAGGAGTGGAAGAATTTCATGAGATCAATGAGATTGATCAATTTGAACTTCTATGATGTGTTTTGTTTCGCTTAATTCTGATGTTTTTAGTTTTTTTAAAACATGTTTAATGAACAATATGTAGTATTTGAACAAGTTTTTCTCCGGATGTTGAAATAGTATTACGAAGTTAGATGTTAAGTAAAATCGACATATTCGGTAGATAACTATGTTTCTAAACTACCGATTACGTACAATCGGTAGTTATTTATTTCTCTTGCTACCGATTATCCACAATCGGTAGTTATTTATGTTCACTAACTACCGATTGTTGCAATAAAAGTCCTGGACAACAAAACCATTATAATCAGTAGATAAAATTGATCTTTAAACTACCGATTACAAAGTTATTTTAAAGTTCAATTCATTATATGTTTACAATCGGTAGATATAAATTTTCAGTATCTACCGATTGTGAAAGATGAAGAGTTCGAAATTTTGGAAGTTTTGAGAAATTCAATTTGGGGCAACTTACATAATCGGTAGTTTAAGTACTCCATTAAACTACCGATTGTACAATCGGTAGGAAAATAAATCACGATCCTATCGATTGTACAAAACTAAAACCCGAAAAATCAATCTAAAACACTCTCAATTTCTAATCCAAAACTAACTCAAATCATTTTTTAATAACCAAATTAATCAAAATTAACACTAATTAAACAAGGATAATTAATCATTATAGAAAATAGATGAATAAAGGATGTATTGAGATTACTTCAAAATGACCTTATTTTATTTTATTAATCACCCTAATTAGTTTTTGATAACCCTCAAATTCTCTAGGTTTTTTAATTACACTTAAAAAGAGAAGTCGAAGGGGAGCGATGACAGACCCAACTACTAACCATCTGCTCTGCCCAATAGTCATAAATAATACTATCAATTATCAATCACTCACAACAAGAAAAAAAGAAATACACATTGAATTGATCAATTAAAGATCACTTTGCTGTTTCCTTTACGAAATCTAAAGTCTTCACCTTTTAATATAATTAATTTTTTCCTTTTCCTCTGCTGTCGTTGTTTTCAATATTTTGTTCGGTTTGCTAGATTACCAAACAGCAGTCTGAGATTTCTATGACTTGTTGAATTTTTTAAACAATTTTCTTAAGCATTTAGTGTGACAGAGTGAAAGAGCAAAACCCTTTTGTTTCGAAGAAAATCAGAATCTGAAGTTAGTTTGAGAGAAGGGGTTCATTAAAATCTGTCTTTACTAATTAGTTCAGATTTTGGTGAATAAGTTAACCCAATAAATGTTACTTATAAAAGAAAAAAAAAACAATCTTGGGTTGCTAAAACCTGCAAAAACAGAACCATCTAGATAGCATTACAATGGAAAATCGATGGGAGTGACACAGTTGTTTTTAGTTTCACGAAGAATCCAGATTATAAAATCTTAGTATTTGGTTTTGTGTTTCTGTTAATTTGTAGAATTCTAGTGAAATACTTTGAAATTGAAAAGAAGATGGTTAGTACTCAAGTAGCTGCAAACACCATTAACTCAAATGGTGGTAATGTTCAGATGATGTCTAATGGAAATGCTACAGAGATAAAACTTGATGAACTAAGAAAACTAGTTGGAAAATCTGATGGAGATTTGTTGAAAATTGTTGGTGTTGGTGCTGGTGCTTGGGGAAGTGTATTTGCAGCTCTATTACAAGATAGTTATGGACATTTTAGAGAAAAAGTTCAGATCAGAATATGGAGAAGATCAGGAAGATCTATAGACAAAGTTGCAGCTGAACATCTCTTTGAAGTAATCAATTCAAGAGAAGATGTATTAAGAAGATTAATTAGGAGATGTGCTTATTTAAAATATGTTGAAGCTAGATTAGGTGATAGAACTTTGTATGCAGATGAGATTTTAAAAGATGGGTTTTGTTTAAACATGATTGATAGACCACTTTGTCCAATGAAAGTTGTTACAAATTTGCAAGAAGCTGTTTGGGATGCTGATATTGTTATTAATGGATTACCATCAACAGAGACATATCAAGTGTTTGAAGAAATTAGCAAGTATTGGAAGGAAAGAATTACAGAACCTATCATTATCTCTCTTGCTAAGGGTATAGAAACTGCATTGGACCCTGTTCCTCATATCGTAACTCCTACTCAGATGATTATGAGTGCAAGTAAGTGTGTTTGGTTTATGCTTTTTCGATTTCTTTGGTTAAGATAAATGTGGGTTTCTTGAAGAAATTAGTAAGTAATTAGCAGGATATATTGGATTTATTCTGCCAAGTACATCACTTTTAAAAAAAAAAAATTGGTTATCTGATTTTTTTTGGGTTTAGTCGTGATCTATAGTAGAGGGCTACGAAATCTAGTAATTTGGTGATGTTTGATCATTATATGGATAAATATAGTTGACGAATTTTGAATCTGTATAATTAGCTTAGGATTTTTCTTATAGGACGCATATCACCAGTGATATAGAACTATGGATTTAGATAAAAGAAACTTAGAGTGCTAAGTTAAGAAAATCAAATTCAAATGAATTGTATGATTTCAGTAATTCTGGTTGTATTTAGTAGCAGTTGGTGGTAAGGTCGCTGATCGTAATTGCATTTTACTTAAAGAGACCCGTTCAGAAATGATAGAAACTAGCTTTAGGATCTCCATCATAAAATTGATGTACTTTGGCAGTAGCAATGATTATTCATTCAAACCTTCTAGCTATTTACTGCAGGATCCAAAATTTTGAATTTTTTTCTTGATATAGAAATACATCCTATCTTTATACTTGTTATTCCAGAAATCAGGTGGTTGCACCAAAATATCCATGTAGGAGTCTGTATTCCAGAAATGAAATCAGATACATCTCATCAAAGAAGCTTCATGCACCAATTTATTTACTTATTTGGAATCCCGGAGAAACCAGTTGTTTGCACCAGTTGAATAAAAAGTCAGAGGTTCTTCGTGACCTTATATTTCATTTTTCTTATCTCCCCTCTAGAATTTCATCTTGCAAATATTTTAAACTTTCTTTTTCATTCATTTTCATTCTTATTTAGCGCTGAAATCAAATACCACTAGTGTACATATCGACATCCTGAGATAGTGCACGTAGACCACCTTCTGCTTCCAATATATTTCATGTTCGGAACATTTATTCATCCTGGGTAACTTGTATTTTACTGTTTCCTGGTTTGTTGATTGTTGAACAGTTGTTTAGTTTTCCTCTCCCCTGTAAGACTAATAATCTGCACTCGCAGCTGGGGTTGCAAAGGAGAACATTCTTTATCTTGGAGGACCAAACATTGCTTCAGAAATTTACAATAAGGAGTATGCTAATGCTCGAATATGTGGTGCGGAGAAGTGGAGAAAACCTCTTGCAAGCTTTTTAAGGCAACCCCATTTCACTGTGTGGGATAACAGTGATCTTGTTACACATGAAGTAATGGGTGGTTTGAAAAATGTTTATGCTATTGGAGCTGGTAAGTTTTTACTATGTAGTCGTTATTTAACATCAGTTTATAGAAGAACTAAGTAAACTAACTGAAATTACAAATAAGGTTGTCATTACTTTGATTGACAAAACTAGGCTATGATGATCATCCCTTCACTTCAATTTGATGCATGTTCATGAATAAAATTGGTATTTCTCCAGTGGAATTTGTCACTATCTTTGGTTACTGGATTGCTGATGTCTATCTTGGGTTTACAGCAATTTCATTTATGGAAGAAATAAGGTTACCCAGCTAACAAAAGTTCCGTCATGTCCTTTGTGTCAGTGATTGGTAGTAATCTAACATGGACTAGAGATTGTTCTACTGGTTGTGTTCTGTTTAACATAGTTGAGTGGTTTTGAATGTCTTTGTCTACTGTGTATTATCCCCACAGTTCAATATGTTTGTGTAGAAGCTGCTATAGGTGTCTGTAATACTCATACTTGAAGCAACAATGTCACAGTTAAGAAATTATGTTTTTGTTGGTTACCATCTGCTGTCTTTTTAATTTCGAACGGTAATTCTTTTCTCTATGTAAGAAAGAGAAAGAATGTCGATGTGCACATGTGGTGGAACTCACTAAACAGTACTTAATTTACAAGTTAGTTAAAACTACTCAAATATTTTCTGGTAAATGAATTTTTATCCGGGTTATTGTTGTAAAAAAAATTCGATTTAAAAATATAAACTTTGCTTGTTTTTCCACAGGAATGGTAGCAGCACTAACCAATGAAAGTGCTACCAGCAAATCAGTTTACTTTGCACACTGTACATCTGAAATGATATTCATAACTCATTTTTTGGCGGAAGAACCTGAGAGGCTTGCTGGGCCTTTACTTGCTGACACTTACGTTACCTTATTAAAAGGTCGTAATGCTTGGTATGGGCAAATGCTTGCCAAGGGAGAATTAAGCCTAGATATGGGTGATAGCATCAAGGGGAAGGGAATGATTCAGGTACCAACATGTCTGCACAAATAAACATTGATCTTGATCATGAACAGGTCTTCACTGACAAGAAAAAAAATGAAAAAGAAATGAACATAAACACCTTACAACATGCTGTTTAAAAATCAGGAGCTTTTTATTTTATTACCAACTGACTCATCTTAAGTTGCAAATTTCTTGCAAAAAAATTGAACATGGATTCTGACCTAGTTTTAGAATGTCCATATACTCGTAATGAATAGATTTGGACTTCTGATAAGTAGCCCAAAATTATATCATCTTGGTGAGTCTAACAGAAAGTGTTCCCTCCATGAGTTTCACATTTCTCTGAAGGTTTTCTGTTAATTAACTCCAGTCTTACTTGCAAAATAATTTACAGGGAGTTTCTGCTGTTGGAGCATTTTATGAGCTGCTTAGCCAGTCTTGTTTAAGCCTGTTGCTTCCTGTAGATAATGAGCCTGTAGCTCCAGTTGAGCTTTGTCCTATCTTGAGGACATTATACAAAATCCTAATTAAAAGGTATTCCTCATCAATTCTCATTACTCTTTTGTTTTTTACATATAGTACTTGGTTGTCCATTTGTTGTGAACGAGAGAAGTTGGGGCCTAGCCTCTCTAGCGTGCAATTGTGGAATTAGTCTCACTCTACGAGTAAAAAGTTTCCATTTTGTTAGAAAAACAGTCTGAGGCGCGGTGGATATGATCCTGCTTAACATAACCCCACTGTTGTTGGATGTGGAGTGCTAACTCAAAAAGCCATTTACGACCTTTGTCTTGGATGGTCTCTTCTCCAAAGTGGTATTATCCATTTGATCTATGTTCCGGAACAAGTTAATTTTGTGTTTTCTTTATGTGCACTAAGTTTTCTTTTTGTAAAACAACAGAAAAAAAAAACAGATCAGATGTGTTGTGACCAGTTAGGCAACCTTTTTTAAGACAAAGAAAGTTTAGGGTATAAGCTGCATAACTGATCAAACTGCAAACTTAACATCAATCATGTGGTCTAGAACCAAGCTAATATCCACTTGTTTTGGTTTTGTTTTAATTTGCAATACAGAGAGCTTCCAATAGAGGGAATACTTCAAGCATTAAGGGATGAAACCATGAATGATCCCCGGGATCGAATTGAAATAGCACAAAGCCAAGCCTTCTATAGAGCTTCACTTCTTGGTAAACCCTAAGTCACTAGATGCTCACATCCCATGGCCAACTATCTTCATTTAGAGTTATAGATTTGCATTACGAACGAATGAGTCTATACCAACTGTTCACTTTAAGGAGGAACCATTTCTGGTTCTTAGTTATGTATTCGATCATATATTATTAGTAAACTTTATTTTCATTTGCGTCTACTAAAATTTGAAAGTTTATATATGTTCACTTTAAAAAAGGAGCAATTTCTAGTTCTTGGTTAGGCATTCACTCACAAGTTATCAGCAGAATGGTTTGTAATTATGCTTTACAAGGCCTTATAAACTGTATTTTCATTCGTGTCTACTAGAATTTGAAAGTTCATGTGTATTATTTCAATAATCAGAGACTGTTATATTTAAATTGTGGTTCAGTTTATAGAAGAAATTTGACTGTTTATACAGAGATTAGATCTGGTAATCCGCAAAGGTTCTTGCCCAATTGAGTCCTCCATGCATGTACAACTATGGCTTGACAAACACTCCATAACATTGACCGTATCTTTAGAATGGCACAAGGTCGATCCTACATCACCCGTACAAGGTGTATGTGGGATATCGGAATAGCAAAATCTAGTTATCTGGTTCCCCTTGCTGGGCTGTATAAAGACAAAGGTTGGGAAGGAACCAACCATGTCCACACCACCGTGCTTCTTAAAATCTCACTGGCAATGATGTTATACTGTAGCCAGGCAGGTGATCCCAGATTCCCATTTCTGAGATAGCAGCTACCACACTTTAGGCACCTCCTAGAAAATCATATGCTGTTCTCTGGAGGTTATAACTTAGACCACATTAACACCTACTAAGTTGCTGCTAATTGTGCATATGCAGATTCATGTTTTCTGCACATCGTCCCAAAAAATGGTTCATTTTAAGTCTATTTTGTTTGGTTGATTGTTCAGACCACGCTGCAGCTTCTAGTTTTTTGGATGTTTTTTTGTAGATTGCTAACAGAAAATTGTTGAAGTTCATACATGTTTCATTTGGATACATCAGAGTAGCAATCATTTATATTTTAGGCACACGATTGGCGAGCCACTGAACTGTTACACGCTCATATAGCACTAAACAATGAAACAGATCCTAATCATTTAACAGACGTATCAAGTGCCAAAAGGTTTGTCTGCCATTTTTAAGGTGGTACTACTTTCTTAAGTCCAGGTGTATTATGTTAGTTGAAGTCAAGTACCTGTGACACTTTTTCTATGTCTATTATCAGAAGGAACAAAAAGAAAGCCAGACTTCGAAGATCACCACCACCCCTTAACGAGAGGGACCATTAGCATGTCTTCTTAGTTTTCACAAAAAGCTTTCCTATATCTTCTGTAACGATATTGCTCCTGCAAAAATGGCACCTTAAACATCAGATCAAACATGAACACGGGCGAGGAAGATTCAAAGTTGAGGAAATTAGGATGAACTCCATGAACATGTGTTGAACGACAAATAACTTTAGGTGTGATGCCTATAGGCTTACAAATCGTTGCCCAAATAGCAAAGTGGATTATAACATGTTGCTCCAAAAAAGTCAATTTAGATTTCAAATAACTTCATACGTTCTGAATACCACATCAGCCAAAACTGCCTATTCAAGATATGTAGATTCTCTCACTTGATAAAAAACAATTAAGAAAAAAGAAAGGGAAATATTATCTTCTCTCTCACTACATGATAAAAGATCAAAGAGCTAAGCTGTTGAACACTACATGAGTGTGAGTGTGAGTGTGAGTGAGAGTGTGACTTTAACTTATGCTACAGGCTACACAAACTCGTAATGAATGTAAAATCTTCTGAACGCTTACATATGAATTCTGAATCGAATTCTTCTTAAGCCACGAAAGGGCTGTACCTGTTTTACTTCTTCCTCACCCTATTTGAAATCCTCCAAAACGAGGAGCCATCAATGAATGATACAAGTGATGTAAGCCAGGAGGCTATCGGGTGTAAGATTCATGCATGTTTTGACTGAAGAACGATGAAACAAATTTAACTTCAGCTGTAAGGAAATGCCAAGTTATCACCTTTCTGTGTTTGCTAGTTAAGAAAAGAAAAGAGATACTGATCACTTCAGTAAAGTCATCATTTAACAATTACCGGACCCTTCATTAATTTTCATATCTGCATTAGACTTCTCTTATGAAGCATTTTATTCTCCAGTTAACCATCTGTTAAGACTCTTCCACTATCAACTCACCTACATCCATATCTCCCTCATCTTATAGAACTCTCCGTCCCTCTGATGTACATTCTATCAATGTCAAAAAAAAAAAGGAACACTTTCGTGTCATTCGACTCATTCCTCTCCTGGCTGATTATGTTTATGTTAAGAATTTTGGACCATTTGATATGATTATATCCATACAGTACAAAGAACTGTTAATACTTGACTCCATGATTGACTATAGAGTTTGAAAGACGAAAGGTGAAAACAAGGACTACTATATGACATACTTTTTGAGGAACATTAAGAACAGAAACCTAGGAAACATATTCAGGTTTCTTTAATTCTGTTCAGCAAACAGAATAAGAAAAAGAAAATGAAAGGAAAAGGTGGAATTTGTATGCTAACCTTCCCTTGAGCTGAGGGGGAACTAGCACTCCGCCAACAGTATCAGGAAAACTTTTTGTATTCAGCAAGTTCCCTCTGGGAAACTTACTTCGTGGATTGGTGGAAGCTGGGCCCTTTGATTCTCTCTTGCGAGATGAACTCTCTGCCATAGCAGCTGCAACTCTAGACGAGTGATCATTGCCACTCATTTGATGAGATGAGAAGGCAGGTGAATCCAGAAGTAGGGAGGCATCTGGAAGTTTCTCGAGAGGACGTGCTAATGACTGTGAAGAACTTTCGGGTGGTTGGTGTGACGAAGAAATCGATCTCCTACATCAGCAGACATATCTAATAAATATCGGAAATTCAGAAGCCAGCAAGCGAAGAAAAAAAAAACAACTGGTTCCTGTTTCTGTGTTCACTTAAATGAAGAAACAACATAAACAAAACAACCATATTAAAATACTGTCTCTTTATGTCTGTTAAAGAATGTCAGGTTCTCTAACTAGCAGAACATCTGTGACGAGATAGTCGACCCTAGGACTTCAAACAGAGATTGTATTCACTAGTAGTTGTATCCAACTCAGCAAAGTGGCCAAGTTGCCAACTTTAAGGTTGTTGAACTCACAAAATCCAGTTCTCAATTCTAATTTTTGATTTCCCTGGATGTGGGTTCACATATAATGATAAATTGATCTAGAAAAAAATTCTCCAATTCAAGCAGTGACATTAGGTACAATTCCTTATAGAAGTCAGTAAGAGTTTTGGTGCACAAAAGTGATACTCTTTCCAACCACTAACCTGTATCAGGTCTTTAGTATAGAGGATCCTAGAACACTTTTGACTTGAGATAACCCTCAGAACAGTAGAACATTATACTTTAACCAAATCCAAAGATACATTCCTCAAAAATCCACTTGTTGGGATCCTTCCCCGGCTAACCATGATATCTTGGGGGAATTGTCAGGTACCAGATTGAGCACAATTTTTGAGAAGAAACATAATTAAGCCAAACACTTCAATTTCGTCATCATTCAAACAGCACAAGGAGAAGTTCATCTACACTCCCGATATTGCTCAGCACAAAGTTATCACTTCAAACTGGTGATTACTAGATAGCATATCTACCAATCTTATTTGGAAAGACAAACAACACTCATGGTATAACTCAGGTATACCCACTAATGCATGCCCAGGCAAACACTAATCTCATGGTAGCAGATATTAGTGTTTAACCACCCTACCTGTACGACACCAAAACAGCTATCCTTGGATATGTTTGTTGTTTAACCACCCTAGCATTTTTATTCTTTGTCTAATGATGCATATTAGGCTAGTTTCTCAGTTAAAGTTGAGGTAGCAGTTGTGGTTGATATATAATACAAAACTCCAAGTGAGTAGCCTTCGCCATCTGCCGTGAAGGCAAATTTTAGGTTCATCTTCCATCACCCTTCTTATGGTTAATATCATATTGGTACAATTACTAAGCTGGGACTTGGTTATAATTTGTTTTTCCAACCTTACTCTATTTATTTCCACAATATCAGTTTCAGATATCTAGTTGTAGGCATGGTGTTCCATTATATACAACACATAATAGGCCGAAAAATATTCTTATACTCGTACACTAGTCTAAAAGTGACCAATTTGCAACGCTGCCATACCTAGTCCAAAATTCAAAATTTGTAGTGGTGTTAACAGTATTACTACATCATATCCAATAGTTACTATAGGTCCCCAGGCCAGATGAGAATCGTCAACAACATTATGTACCTGTTCATAATTGCCTCCTTCTATTAAGAAAGAAAATCCACAAACCCTAAGTAATGATATAAATCATATAATACAGTTTGTCCATAATAAATTGATTAATTTGGGGTATTTTGATTCTATAAGGGAACTATAAATAAAAAATCTATTAAGAAAACTTATACATGGAGAAAGATGAAACAAGTAAGCCGTTAAAAGAAAAACCCTAATTCAATTTAACCTCTGCTAACTAATGATAATTAAACTAAAGAGAATAAAAATGTTTACTGGTTATGATGATGAGCTTCGAGAACAATAGAAGGCTGAGATTTTCCATGTTCTGCTGCGTCGTCGTTGTCGTCATGTTGTTTGTCTCTAATATTTCCATCTTCATCATCTGAACTGGAAGCATAATCAACCAGGGACATCTTTCTTTCTTCTTCTTACCCTCTCTCTGATGAGTTCTTGGTCTCAAGAACAGTTAAAAATGGAAATGAAGGAAAATGGGTGAGAAATGTTTTTGGAGAAGATTCAGTAAGGAAAAATGGGGTTTTATTGATTAATCCAATGCCTTTACAATTGGTAGAGGCCCAGGTATTTATACCTGTTGAGCTCTCATAAAAGGTTAATCAACGATTAACCAGAAAAACATGCTTAGCAAAATTAACAGAAGAACAAAGCCTAACTAACTGCTAACTCTAACTACTGATAACGTATATCTAACGGCTAGTAATCATCATTTAATGCGATCCCTCTCATCTGTTGACGCGTGTTCCTCCAAGTACAAAATGTGTTATGCGCACCCATGAGTTAACCGTTCAGTACACTTTCTTGGCAGCACCCCTGAGTTAGTATAAGAGCACCTATCAATACCCCCTGTTAGAAAGGATCCTTGTCCTCAAGGATGTGAAGTCTGGCTTTCGAAATCAAATCCTGGAAGGTGCAAACTTGCTGCATCCTCCCATGTTGCTTCATTCTCACTTTGACCCTTCCATTGGACCAACAGTTTAGTGCGCATAGTCCTTTCCCCCTTCTCATTTTTCTGGAACACCAGTTTAGTGCCTAACACTCCTCCTGGCTCATTCTGCAACTCAGATACAGGAAGTGACAGATCCCTGCTTGGTTGCACTGATTCTCCTAGTTGTTTCTTAAGGCAACTTACATGGAAAACTGGGTGTAACTTGCTATGTGAAGGCAATAACAACCTGTAAGCTACTTGGCCAACCCTTTGAATAATCTGATAAGGACCAAAGTATCTTGGTAGTAATTTGTGGAATGCTTGTCCAGTCAAGGATCGCATGTGATAAGGGATTAGGCGCAAGTAGACTCTATCCCCTACCTGGAATTCCCTCTCAGTTCTTTTCTTGTCAGCTTGGTGCTTCATTCTCTGCTGTGCCATTAAAAGATTAGCTCTAAGTAAGTGCAAAATCTGGTCTCTAGCATTTAACTCAGCCTCAACAGATTCCAACCTTGCAGTGCCTGTCTCATGAGTAGTAATCATTGGAGGAGGGTACCCATAAACAATTTGGAATGGGATAATTTTTGAAGAGGTGTGAAAGGCAGTATTATAGCTCCACTCTGCCCATGCCAACCATTTCACCCAATCCTGTGGTGCATAAGAAGAGAAGCATCTAAGATAGGTTTCAATGCACCTATTTACTACTTCAGTCTGCCCATCAGTCTGTGGATGATATCCAGAGCTCATGGCTAACTTAGACCCATTCAGATGAAACAATTCCCTCCAGAAAGTACTTAAGAAAATTGGGTCTCTGTCACTTATAATAGAAGTGGGCATTCCATGCAGTTTGAACACATGTTCTACAAAAACTTGAGCTACCTTAGGAGCTGTGTATGGATGGGATATTGCTATGAAGTGTGCGTACTTAGAAAGCCTTCAACCACCACAAAAATTACGGTTTTGTTTCTGGATTTTGGTAATCCCACAATAAAATCCATACTTATTGAAGTCCACACTTGCTCTGGAATTGGCAAAGGGTTTAGTAGACCTGGAGGAGAACAAGCTTCATATTTGTGCTGCTGGCAAATGTTGCATTCAGAAATGAACTGCTTAATATTCTTCTTCATGCCAACCCAGAAAAAAGATCTTTTAATTCTTTGTGAGGTCTTCAGAATTCCATTATGACCTGACACAGGACTGGCATGCATCTCCTCCAGAATCTTCTTCCTCCATTCAGAAGTGGGACTCAATACTATCCTGCTCTTATATTTCAAAAATCCATTTTCAAAACTATAGTGAGAAGAAGAGAATGTACCTGTAGAGTGGAACTCCTTCATAATATTTTTGATGTACTCCTCTTTCTCCAGATGTGATAAGATGTGGCCATCAATTCTTGTCCAGACTCACAAAATTTCACTCTAGAAAGTGCATCTGCAGCTCCATTTTCACTTCCTTTCTTATATTGTATCTCATAATCAAATCCCATTAACTTGCTAGCCCATTTTCTCTGAAAGAAGTAGTAGCCTTCTGATTTAGGAAGTATTTTAAGCTATTATGGTCAGTTTGTATGACAAAGTGCTTCTTTTGTAAATAGTGATCCCATTTCTTAATAGCATGCACTATGCCCAATAATTCTTTCTCATAAACTGACAAAGCTGCATTTCTAGCTCCTAATGATTGGCTGAATAAGGCTATAGGCCTATGTCCTTGTTGTAAAACTGCACCAATTCCAGTATCAGAAGCATCACATTCAATCACAAATTGTTTAGTGAAATCTGGCAGAGCTAACACTTGAGGACTAATCATGATTTGCTTAAGCTGAATGAAAGCTTCATTAGCTTCTTGAGTCCACACAAATTGTTCTTCTTGGTAAGATTAAACAATGGTTGACAAATTTTCCCATAAGATGGTATGTATTTTCTATAATATCCAGTTAACCCCAAAAAACCTCTCAACTGTTTAAGAGTAGTGGGCTTAGACCAATCTTGCACTACTCTTAACTTCTCAGGATCTGGTGCAACTCCCTCCTTGGATACTATATGTCCTAGGTACTGAATTTCCTTGGCTCCAAACTCACATTTAGACTCCTTAAGAAATAACTGTTGTGAGTTAAGCACATTTAAGGTCAGTCTAAGATGAGAAAGATGCTCTTCCCAACCTTTACTATAAACTAGAATGTCATCAAAGAAAACCAAGATAAACTTTCTCAAGTAAGGCTTGAATATATCATTCATCAAACTCTGGAAGGTAGCTGGAGCATTAGTAAGACCAAATGGCATAACTAAGAACTCATATAGACCCTCATGAGTTCTAAATGCTGTCTTATGTACATCTGTTGGGGACATTCTCACTTGGTGATATCCTGACTTTAAATCCAACTTAGAAAAAACTCTAGCTCCATGGAGTTCATCCAATAAGTCATCAATGAGTGGAATTGGATAGTTATTTCTAATGGTCTTGTTGTTGAGGTCCCTGTAGTCCATGCACATCCTCTATGATCCATCCTTCTTTTTTACCAAAAGAACTGGAGAAGCAAAAGGATTTTGGCTTGCTCTAATGAAACCTGACTGCAGCAAATCTCTGACTGCCTTCTCAATCTCAGATTTCTGTAGGGGTCCATATCTATAAGGTTTCTTGTTAACTGGTAGTGAATCAGGCAGTAATGGCACATTATGATCACAACTTCTGACAGGAGGCAAAGATTTAGGGACAGTGAACAATTGCTTGTACTCCAGAAGTAGTTGTTGTAAATCTTCTAGCTCTAGAGGAGATAAGTGAGAAAATTTACTTCCATTCTCTCCTTCTTCGAATGACATAACCACAAAGGCACACTTAGAGATACTTAACTATTTCTCTAGTTGCTTAACTGTAACTACATTTGTGTAAGGAGTAGGAACCTCCATCTGCTCTAGTCTATAAGTTTGGCCTTGTTCAATAAATTCTAGAGTGAGGTTAGAAAAATCCCATGTGAGCTTGCCCAAAGATGAGAGCCACTGCACCCCCAACACTAAATCACATCCACCCAAAGGCAGAACCTGCAGATCAATACTCCCCTTGTAACTACCCAATTCAAGTGGCATTTTCTTGAATATTCCCCATCCCTTTACCACACTCCCATCAGCAACCATTACCTTGAATGTTCTATCATAGTGTGGAATCCAGTTAAGTTTCTTGACTAATCTAGAATCAACAAAATTATGGGTACTACCAGAGTCCAACAATACCTTCACCTCAACTCCCTTGAGTTTCCCTCTGACCTTCATTGTTTTAGATGTAGGAAGTTGTTCAATTACAAACAAGGCACAATCACTCAAAGTAATAGATGTTAAAGAAGCATCTATGGTAGCAAATTCAGTGTGAATTTTTTCTGTTTCACAAATTTCTTCTTCTAAATCATCCTCTAGTAAGTCAAGAACTAAGGCATGAGTCTTGCCAAATTTATTACCTCTTTCTTTACAAGTGTGTCCCTTAAACTATTTGCCATTGCAATAATAACAAAGATTATTAAGAGTTCTATCAGTAACTGTGGAAGGAGAAATTTTCTTGTATTCAATTCTTGGTAGAATTTTGGCTTGATCTGTTGGTGCTTGAGAGGGAATTTGGTTATAAAATATGGACTGAGATCTTGGGACATAGGAGCTTAAGGCTTTAATCTTTGAATCTAACTGAGCACCATATGCTATAGCCTCATGCACTGTTGTAGGTTTAAGTAACTGCACATCATACTTCAATTCATCTTTAAGTCCTCCTATGAAGCAGCTTTTAAGAGCTTCTTGGGAAATCCCAGTTGTTCTTATTGCAAATTTTCTAAAAGTTGAAACATAATCTGTATAGTTACCTGTATGTCTGAGCTTGAACAATGAAGATGTGAAATCTATGTAATCCACAGGACCAAATTCCCTGCAGAGGTCTCATACAAATGCATCCCAAAATGGATGAGTATTGTCATATCCTTTCCAGTAATACCATTGTAAGGCCTCCCCTTCTAGTTGAAAGGAAGCAGTGACAACTTTTTGATTTGCTGGGATTTCATAGAACCTAAAAAATTGCTCTACCTTGTAGATCCATATCATTGGATCATCTCCTTTGTTGAACTTAGGTAGATCTATTCTTGGTTGAGAATTAGACCTTCCAGATGTAACATTGTTCTCTCTTCTCTGACCTCTACTTCCATCTGCTTCAGTGCTCTCAACACCTTCTGGATGTGACTGATTCTCCATTCTTGTTTGATTGTGACATAAATTGGATCTCATTTCCTGCATAAAACTATTCATCTGAGCACTCATAGTACTAAATTGATTGGAAAATTCATCCATTCTATGTGTGAGTCCATCAACTCTAGTTGTTACAGCATTTAGACCTAGAGATAGTCCTGACATCCTATCATTGATAGTTGAGACCTCAGAAGTGAACACATTATTTCTTTCTTCCAGATTTGCAATCCTAGAAGCATGATTTGTCATCTTTGCTCAAACTAAGAATCAGATTTCCTTTGTTGTACCTTAGAACCAGCTCTGATACCAATTGATGAGTTCTTGGTCTCAAGAACAGTTAAAAATGGAAATGAAGGAAAATGGGTGAGAAATGTTTTTGGAGAAGATTCAGTAAGGAAAAATGGGGTTTTATTGATTAATCCAATGCCTTTACAATTGGTAGAGGCCCAGGTATTTATACCTGTTGAGCTCTCATAAAGGTTAATCAACGATTAACCAGAAAAACATGCTTAGCAAAATTAACAGAAGAACAAAGCCTAACTAACTGCTAACTCTAACTACTAATAACGTATATCTAACGGCTAGTAATCATCATTTAATGCGATCCCTCTCATCTGTTGACGCGTGTTCCTCCAAGTACAAAATGTGTTATGCGCACCCATGAGTTAACCGTTCAGTACACTTTCTTGGTAGCACCCCTGAGTTAGTATAAGAGCACCTATCACTCTCTCTAAAAGCTCGGTATAATACTGATGGATCAAATTCGAGCGTCGGGTAGCATGTAAAATATGCAAGCCAGCACCGCAGCAGCGAAGACACCATGATGTATAAAAATAAACAACTTTTTATTTTACTTCATTTATTTACAAGGTTTTTTTCCTCGCCAATTTAAGGCAGCGTCCACAGTCGTTGGACCAAACCCAAAGATCAAAGTCCACTCTAAACTCAGCGAATTAAAGAGTAAAATTAATCGAACGTATGGGTAAGATAGTGTCTGTAGTTGGGCGGTTGTCTAATGTAACGTCTTAACACGCGGGCGTACGTCTAGGAATACCTTTGAGTGGGGCGGATCAGTAGAGCAACTCTTGATGGCAGGCGTAACCGAAAAGAACGCCTGATGATAGACGCACACCTACGCTTCCGCCCCATAGACGGGTGTTGTCTTGGCCGAACGCCTGATGGGGCAGAATCATAGCCAATCGCGCGTATTTTGTCTCACACGTGCAACTGGTACATGGGAATGGTGAGACGGGCGGACGCTTAACATAACGCTATCAGGCGGACCGCTGGATAACCGCCCGTTAATCCAGGCGGACGGCTGGATGAACGCCTGTATGTGTCGGACATATATGTTCTCTTCATGAGCCATTTTTCTCCTGCAATTTCTCCTGAACACTCTTTCATCTTGAGAAACTCCGCCCGCCCACCACAACAACACCAATTTGTGAGAAATCTCCAAAATCAGGCTTAACCCCTCATCAATATTGCAAAGGATGAGTTGATTTGATACCAACAATTTCAAATTAAGATTACTTCAAAGGAAGGTAATAACCTTAATCTTTACTTTAATTTTTAATGGATTTTGTTTAACATTGTATTGTTTTGTTTACTAATTTTGTTTAACGATTTCAAATTAAGATTAATATTGTATTGTTTTGATTACTAATTTTGTATATATTAGTCATATGAACATAGCTAGATAAATTAGGTTTTATAAATTATAATTTCGGAATCAACTCATGGTGTTTTAATTGAATTGAAAATTTTTGATTATGAGAATTGAAGTTATGGTGTTTTAATTGAATTGAAGTTATGGTGTTTTAAAATTGGGTTTAAGAAAATTATGGTGTTTTAATCGAATTGAAGTTAAAATTGATTATGATAATTTGGGTATAATTCTAGGGTTTAGGAGAATTTGTTGAATTGAAGTTAAAATTGAGTAAGTATTTAGTTAATTTTAGTTGGGTTGTGGATAATTATATGATTAATTGAATAATATTATTGTTTATGAAATATGGGAACTTAATTATGTTGATTTTTATTTAGCCGTAAACTTTACACAAATTCTGAAGATGAACAGAAATAGGAATAGAGTTACAAGATCGGGCCGAATTGGGAACTTGAATCCAGTATCAACTGAATCTGAAGGTGGTGTAATTGTTGATCCAACAATCTTTATTGATTTCGTGAATGAGGAAGTTCAATCACCAGTGATTGATAACGAAATGTCTGTTATAAGGGATCGAGCAAATTTGTTGGTCAGGACATTGACCCGTTCGATTGACGCTGGGGAGTTGATGAGTATTGCGAAACAACGGGGAGTTCTACAAGTGCTTAATGAGATAGCAAATCTTTTTTCTGGAGAGAATGTTGGTCGCCCCACCTGAATGAATTATCTACATAGATGTTTTTATCTTTTAAGCGTTGTTGTTTATGGTGTTGAACCTTATTAGTACTTTTATTACGAATATGAATCTCTTAGTTTAGCTTGAATGAGTTGCTTGTAGTTTGTTTATATTTTTTATTTAGGAGAAAAGTAGATAGGCGAAAAAATGAGTGTTTGGTAAAAAAAAAAATCATCTAAATTAATTAGTTACTTGAAATTTAAAAAGAAGTTCATTAACATTTAAGATAACAATATATCGGTTAAAAATAAACTGCAAATAACACAATTAGTTTATAAAAGTTGAAACTGAAAATGACAATGTTAATAAGAATGTTATCTTTTTAGGTTTCAGATATTCCAAGAATCATTTAAGGTTGGCTTCTCCTTCTCTGCAAAATGTCTGCCTTCCTAAGTTCGATGTACTCTCTTGTTACCGGATCCAACCCGGAGATATCCATCAACATTATACGAAACTCTTCGTCTGCTTCTTTCTTTGCGTCAAGTTTTTCTTTCCTAGCTTGTTTTGCTTTAAACTTTGCCGAAGACTCAGCTAGTTTTGCTGTAAACTCGGATTCCCTCTGCGCCATCTTCATTTTTGTTTGTTCTGTATATTTGGTGTTGAAGTTTTGTTGCTCTTTAATAATAGTTTCCATCATTTCCTGTTGGCCACTCGATTTTTCTCTCCCTGTTTTCTTCTGTCGTTTCGCCTCGTTTTTTTTCCTATTTGACGGTTATATGCATTAGGTATATCTTCTATGTCTTCATAGCCACTGGAATTGTCTTGCCTTGTTTCCTGTATTTCCCGGTTTTCCTCACCGCTTTCAGAATCTTCCTCAGCTTGTGATGATCGAAAACAGTTGTTGATCGTCGTGAATATTTTATATTTTCTAACATAATTGCATAGCACTCTTCATGCTTAAATTTTTTTGCCACCATTAGCTTCTTTGAAAATCCTCCTTACTTCTTCAATCTGTTTTTTTTTTTAAATAAAGTTTAGTGGAGGATATACAATTCAAAACAATAATGTAATCGTCAAAATTAAATGGGTACTTACCTTCATTTCGGGGCCCCATCCAGTATGGTGTTCACGTTCCACCTCCGCGTCTTTTACAGAGAAAAGTGCCACATCTTTACTTATTCCCTGAAATCGTTTCTGAATGGAGGTCCAAGTGCGCTGTGGCATCGTAGGTATGACTTCTTTCATCCCATTTAATATGCAAGATCATAATCTTTCTTCTGATTGATCGGCACCAATACTACAATCTTGAGATATTTATAAATAAATTTTACACATTGTTACATCTTCAAATGTAGTAAAATTTGGACCTCGTGGTTTTGGTGCCATAATTCTAACCGATTTGGAAGAAAAATATATGAAAAAGAACTAAGTTTTTCTCGAATACAAATTAGATAACAATGGGTTTAGTAAGATGAAAATGGATTAGTAGTCCATCCATATATAGGTATGTCAAAATATAGTCGTTACAACGGTAAGAAATCAACGATAACATATCTCAACGGTAACATATGGATAGGCGCTCGTCCAGAGTAACGCCCCAAAACAGGGCGTACACATAGCCGCACGCTTACAAGAGGCGAATCTCTAGACGCACGCTATAACTTAGGCGGAGGTATAGGAATACGCTTGAATGGGACGTTGATTTGGTTAACGCCTGTCAGTGGGTGTGCTCCTACTGTAACGTTTCATCATGCGTAATTCTGGGTGAACGCTTCATCATGCGGAGTTTTGATTAACGCCCGTGTTTTGAAACGTTATTCTAGATGAACGCCTGCCACCAGACGGTTAACTACATGCAAACCTAGAATCAGACGGTTAACCACATGCACGCGCGACTAAACTTGGTTTGGTCCAGAAATCATACCGTTTTTTATCGTGAACAGTGTAAAATCCGGACCAAAGAGTATAAACACTCGTTCCACTGCGCTTGGACAATGACGGACCAAAGACCAAATATGGGTTTGGTCCGTCATTTGGTCCAACGACTGTGGACGCTCTCACAAGTCACAACTAATTTGGGACTACATAATAAAATAACATAGTTTTTTTTCTATCCAATTTAAGACCCTTTAAAACTAATTTAGGGCTACGTAATAAAGCAGCATAAATTCATTATGTAATAATATACAAAACCCCTTTAATATTTTTATAATACCGAATATATCCTTAATTAATTAGTATTAATACTATTATTTAGTTAGTTAATTAATTATGGATTATATAGTTAATGTTAGATAATCATTGGAGTTATAGTTTTTAGAAAGAAATAAAGAGTGTGTTAAAGAAGAAAAAAAAGGGAAAATTTGGAAAGACACTAGGTTTTAGTGATTTGGTAACGAAAATGAATGAGTATGAAGAAGTAGTTATATATATCTTCATCTTGCGAAGAAGATCGTGTTACCCAAACGAGGATTAGAGATGACGTTTTGGGATATATGTTGGATGATCCAAATTTTTGTGATGAAACCCTAAATGATGATTATTTGGAAAAATTACACCTAAATGAAGATAATAATGCATCAAACAAACATGTATTGTATCAATAAACTCGAATATCAATAAAAATGAATCTCCATTTTTGCATGCATTAAATGCTATTGCAGGCCCAAATTTGGTAGATAAAGAAGTTTGGTTTCTATCGATTGTATTCTTCTGATCATATTTCGCAATACAATCGGTAGATAACGGAGTCTGATATCTACCGATTATACACTCCTGTTCGTACCTACTGAATAGTCAATAGTTTATGTTTTTTTGTAAACTACCGATTATGAATAGAAATTTTCAAGTTGTGGAATATGGAAAACACATAATCGGTAGTTTAGTCAACATGCTTATCTACCAATTACGATTGTAGCCCCAAATTTTAAAAAATTCTCAACTTCAAAATTTTGAAAGTATGAAATTTTACAATGAGTAGTTTAGGCCAGGTCATTATTTACCGATTATGATAGTATCCTCAATTGTTAAAAATTTCCACTTTGAAAATTTTGGAACATTTCAACTCCTACAACCCTGACCATTTTCAGGTGGTTATCGACAAATTTGGATTTTACTTTCCTACCTATTGTAATGTAATTGGTATCAATTATGGATGTACTTTGGCCAGAGAACTTGCATTATGTGTTAGTTATAATCGGTCGTTTTGTATTTTTAATTGCTAGCCGATTGTTATATAACCGGTGTAAATGTTGAAACCCGTGTTATCGATTATGCTTTTTTTTTTCTTATTATTAATTTGTTGGTTCACTTGTTTTTATTGTATGTAGATCATTGTAGTGGTTGCTTCTGTTTCATATGAGGGTTCTAATACTTCCCTCCACTATACTAACGATTTGGTATGTTACCTACCTACTTGTTGTTCTAATAATTTATGTTATTTGTTTAGTATTATAAGTTTTTCCGTACATGCGCATCTAGAAATTTTAAAGTAAAGTGGAGGCAGAGGAATGACTTATAAACAAGGCAAAAGAGAAGATGTGTATAGTAGTGCAGAACAATCAAGTAAAGCCTGGGCGATTTGAGATGGTTTGCAAGAGAAGTGGCAAGCATGAAAATCACTCGACAAAGGATCCTAAGTGCGTAAAGAAGACCGAGAGAAACTACAGTCGTAATAAAAATAAGTAAGGATGCCCATATAAGAGTATCTTCCATATGCCTGACGATAAAGTATGGAAAATATTTAGGGTTGCCAATGACCATCATAACAACAAGGATCCGAAAAGTCTTATTGGGCACGTAATGGTTGCCAAGTTGAAACCACATCAAATGGATAGATATGGTAAATTCTATGAAGTTTTGTAAAGCAAATGCAATCCTCACTAAGATAAAGGCGGCCGACCTCAAAAACTTGTCTTTGTTGTCTACAATTAACTCGGTTCAATCTATGATAAAAAAGACACAATGGTTAGCCGAGCAACCGAAGAAAGGAATGATATAAAGTGATTCGTATTTTCTTGACGCATCTGAATATGATCCAATTGGTTCAATGCTTCCATCAATTTATGATTGTACTCATAAGATAAACAAGTACAACATGCCTTTGTTGAACATTGCATGTCATACTTTGGACAAGAAAATATTTTCGGTGGCGTGGGATTCTATGGATCACGAGAACGATGTGAGTTTCATTTGGATGTTGCAGACGTTGAAGTCGATTTATCTCGCGGGGCAAAACTCCAAGGGTTATATTAACGGATAATGACCAATCATTAATGAATGTAACAAAGGTAAGGTAGTTTTTCCGGAAGCTTAAAATTTAATTTGTACATGACACATACAATGCAACATCAAAATCAATTGCAGGTATCATATCCAAGTTCCAAAACCAAAGAAAGCTGCCAAGAGGTCGGAGGGAGGGGGAGGGGGTGAGCGTGTTAGTAAACTAACCGACGAACAACGCAAGGAAGAGAAAAAGTAAATCGATGAAAAGCAAGTCGATGGAGGATTAATAGTCTTTTTGTCAAAAAGCTTAGGATGAGATTGCTTGGTCGATCACCGAGGAAGATTATGAATGTAACTTGAGGAAGTTCGAGGATGAATAGGGCAATGATTACCCAAAAGCAGTGAAATATTGTAAAACACAATGGTTGGGACCGCCTAAGGATAAGTTTGTGTATGCATGGACCTATACACAGAAACACTTCAAGAACGATGCAATAAGTGTGTCAAAGGGGCCCATGGCCGATTATTGGAAAATACACGTCGGTAGTCAAAATGGGATTGTGACGGTCCAGGAAGCTATCCATAAATACACCAATTGTGTGATCTCACAAATCGTTACAACGATCTACATACCAAATTGTTAGCATAAAGGGGGGAAGTATCAGACCCCTCATATGAAACATGAGAAACCGCTACAACGATCTACATAAAATAGCAACACGTCAACCCAAAAAGTAGAAGAAAAAAAGGCACGATCGGTAGCACGAGTTTCCAAATATCTACCGATTAGGATACAATCTGTACGTAGGAAATTTAAAACCACAAACGATCGATTATAACCAAGACACAAGGGTTTTTTGAACCAAACAACTATCACAATCGGTAGTTTAAGGTTTTAAACTACTACCTTTTACATTACAATCGGTAGAAAAATAAGATCAAAATCTTCTAATTAAAACCTAAACTAGTTAGGTTTTCTGGATACATAAATCACTATAATCGATAGATAAGGTTAGTTCGTTCCTACAGATTCAAAGTGAAATATCTTTACATTTGGGACTAATTTCATAATCGGTAGGATATGGAACTTGACTAACCTACCGACTATATGACATCAAAATTTTGCAATGTTCAATGTTGTGAATTTTTAAAAATTTGAAGCTAATATGTAATCGGTAGATATTTGATTAAACTACTGATTGTACGAATTAGCTATTTTTCGTAATTAGAAAATATAATTCATAATCGGTAGTCTACAAACTGGATGAAACTACCGATTATGCGATGAAGTAAGAACATGAGATATCAGACTCTGTTAACTACCAATTATACGGTGAAATAAATGTATAATTGGCGGATATCAGACTCCATTAATTACCGACTTCTGCACCTGCAATAGCATTAAATACATGCAACAAGATTATTTTTATTTTTTTTGCGAATTATCCCATACGAAATGGATATTTGAGTTTATTAACAAAATACCTACTTCTTTGATGCAATATTATCTTTATTTAGGTGTGATTCTTCGTTCTTCAAAAAAAAAATCATCATTTAGGGTTTTACTATAAAAATTTGGATCATCCAACATAAACCCAAATCGTCGTTTGGGTAACACAATCTTCTCCGCGAGATAAGGTATGGCTATTTTTTCATATTCATCCGTTTCCGTTACTAAAATCACCAAAACCTAATTTTTTTTCCAATTTTTTCTTTTTCTTCTTCTTCTTCTCTAATATACTCTCTATTTCTTTCTAAAAACCCCAAATTTTAAGGCAACCCTCAAATTCGCCCGGAGAAGAAAACACATGACATTCTTGATTTGTTTTCTTTAGCAAATTGGTCGATGGGTGTTGTTGGCCTACTGCTTAAGCGTACTGAAATTCTTCAAGAAATACATGCAGCTCAATGAAAGACGCACATTCTAATTTCTGAGATGCATGTTTAGGAAAAGATCATGGTTCCACATTAACACAAAAGATTCAAAAAAGGCAAAAACGGGTGCTTGGCCCTTGAAATGCCTGGAAACCTGTTGCTTACACATCATGGAAGCTCCCCAGAATTCTGTTTTCACATGAATCATTCGAAATACATGGATGGGTATATCATCCCAGAAGGAAAAAACATATATAGGATGTTTCCATCTTTCCATCAGTAGAATTTTGAGAAAGATTCCGGCTCTAATAGGAAGAGCAAAAATTCTTTTACACTCTGCGAGATCAGACTTAAAAGCTATTTGGAAGCGCTAATGAGACGACAAATGGAACATCTTAATCTAATCAGGATGTACTATGTTATCTATGGACCAAAAAAAATAAAATGGAAACAAATCCAACCAGGTTTTCGCTGAAAACATGAAAAGTGATATGCAACCCAATTGTTGTCAAGATCTTCCTTCTAGAAACTTCAACTTGTACCTCCTCGCCTAACTTCTTCGTGACGTAACAAAATTTTGATAAATGTTGAAGGTGGAGAGTGTTTCATTTTACTTAAAACGCCGCTTTGTTTCTCCATAGACAACTACACCAATAACTGTCAACGAGTATCCAGCTATTCCAATAAAAGTGACAGGATTTCGGAACAGAAGTATCGAGATGACAACAGCCACAGCACCCTTTGCATTTCCAAGCACCTGGCGGCACCAATAGAGAAATAGAAACAAATATGAGACACTAACCACATATTGTGAATCCTTCCTTTATTTGAAAAGGACCTTGTATCTCTTGAGATCCCAATTGTGTTGTACATTGGAGCTAAGATAATAATACTTTATCACCCACAAACCTTAAATCTAGACTTTACCATGAGAAGGATACATTATGTAAAAACACCTAAAATCCATTTCTACATTGTGCAGGAGGGTTAGCTATTCTGCTGTTTATGAAAGTTGAAAACGGTCTATCAACTCATGATTATTTCTAAACATCCGGAATAGTAAAAGATATACAAAGCAAAGGGAAAAGATATGGCACCTGAAGTGTTAGTGCACTTGTATGCTTGGTCACCAAGAAGTTGGACAAGTTCGCTGCGTATGCCATTACAGAGTTCACTAAGAGAAGTAGCCACATGAACTTATGCTTTCTCCCAAGCAAAAAAATGGTATCCGACATGTTAGGTTCCATTACTATTGTTGCAGGCAATAGAACAAGAACAGCAATAGGAGACATGTACAGCATCAAATTCATGGAGTTCAACTTTTCCCTGCAAAAACAATTGAATGTTTCACTGAACAACTTAAAAATGATGCTATAACAAAGCAGTAAGACTTGAAACGGAAGAACTTTGCTGAAACACAAGTGCACAAGTCTATTTGGTAAGCGGTTAAGATCCTAAAATCACTAGGTGATGAAGACAAATCACAAAATTCCAACTCTTGACTTCAATCATCCAAAATTTGTAAATGAGGAAAAAACAACTTCGAACAACTATCTGTTGTCTACAGTTTCTGACGTGTTCAACGTTCAAGAGTTCTAACCCACCTAACCATGTCTGTTTGATTTTGGGTTTGTGACAGATCAAATATAAGAGTATTTGATCTCTCTAGAAACTTTCATAATAGTTCTCTCTTTGATGCATCCACACTTGAACATTTAAATTTGGAATACAAATGAAATTTCTTTAAATTTAGCCCATAAGAGGGAATCTCGATACGCCCAATACAAGGCAGAACTTGTTTCTTTTTGAAATAAAACCACATCCTTTTGTAATCAAGACTTCAACAACAACCATTTCCAGAAAATGAGTTAAGGCATGAAAAAGTTGAGTTAGCAGATCAACTGGACAGAATTTTAAATTTTATGTCTAAGCTAAATGAATGATAGTTGCATGTGGCACATCTTGCTACAAGGCAATAATATTGCTTCCATAATTTCAGAAATGAGAGATAATGATTGACTACCAACTAGGTAATAAGCAGAATAATTGAAAATTTTACCCTTCAGAAGAAAGTAAGACACCCTGAAGAACAGACTTGAACGCCCTAGCAGCTGTTGCACTGATGCACATAATGAAGCCATACAAGTGAAAACTCGGCTCACCCTGTAACTCACAAGAGAGCACCATAATTACAACTCCATTTAAAGAAAGAGAGAATCTTTGTTACTTCCGAAAGGAACCCTAAAGCAAACTTATATTGTTTTATGATCCAAAATACAAAGACAACATTTCAGGTTGATGCTATGCATTAATTACACAAATTCCTAAGAATACAGGAGCAAAATAAGGAGCAAAGAACTGCAAAGTTGAAGAGTCGAGGCTGATGGCAAGCCATATTGATATCTCAACACCACGGAAAGTGCAAAGACTAGACCAGTAAGGATATCATAGACCATGTAAATTTAATAAGCAGAGTACATCTCTGTGAAAAATCCCTTTCATCCTTTAGACAGGCTGTTACTTTAAAATCTGTTTGGAGGTTCAACCAAAGAAGTTTCTACAGAATCAGGGAATCCAGACTTCTGATCCTTAATGTTTCCAGCCATTCCTTCTGTTGCTGGCAAGAACTAGTAAGGTTTTATCGAGAGAATCTAATAATGAGAATGGGGTTACCCAAAATCGAAGCATTCTCTTCAGTACATCCTGATATCTTTTTCTCATAATCTCAAGATAAATAAAAGGTAAAAGATCCAAACCCTTTGCAGCCAAGATTTTTACACCACAGCCCTAATATTGTAACAAATTAAACAACTGCTATCTAAGGGCATTCAACATTACCACACAACAACCGACATAAACCCCTAAAAATCAGCTGAAAAATTTCATCAGGTGTGATTCTTTTTTACACATTATTAAAAAAACAAACAAACTTGATATTGATATATGAACCAGATCTTAAATGACATTGTATAATTAACACAAAAACAAACTAGATTAGAACAACATTATAAGAAACAAACAGAGAATTGACAAAAATCAGCCATTATTAAATCATTAATGTATAGGTAGATCAGAATAATAAATTTAATTTAATGTAAAAAAAAAATAGAGATCTGTGTAAATTCTTACCCCACTTGCAATGACAACACCAGTAACAACAGGAACGAGAGCAGCATAAGTAACCCAAGCTTCTCTTTTGAAAGTCATCAAATAAGCAAAAAAAGCTGTAAAAAAAGGAGTTGTAGCTCCAACAGCTTGATTAAAAGAAACAGGAAGATATCTGAGAGAAATGTTACCACCAACAACAGAACAACAAAAAACAACACTTAATGTTGAAATTTTGAAGAATTGTTTTCTTGAATTAATCATCTGAAGCGGGACAATTTTTAAAATAACAATGGAAATATAACTGAGTAATGCACAAGCTGACATATGACACATGGTGAGAAATATTGGAAATTTGAATCCATAATTTGATAATAAATATTTATTTAGAAGAAGAACACCAATGTTTGATGAATACCATAATACTATTAGAGACGATATGAATAGGGTTTGTTTTTTTGATCCTGATGATGATGCCATTGTTATTATGGAAGAATTATGTATAATTGATCTTCTTCAGAGATTGGTAGAGGAGTTTCGAATTGAAATTCCTCTAAAGGAAGAAGATGAAATTTCTGTTTGGTGTTTCTCTCCTTTTCTTCACCAAAATTGTGTTTGATTTTGATCTTGGTTTTTGTTTTATCTCTCTCTTACTTTGGATGTTTTACTGTTTTCGGGTCAGTTTTTTTTTGGGAGTTTGTATAAAGAGGGAGAGGTGAGAATTAGGGAGAGTTTCTTTACATTGCGACTTGGCGTTTGTTGATTATATTTGAAGAGTTTTATTAGGATAAAAACAATATGAATTACTAGATAATCTTATATTAGGGACTCATTTAACCTCTAATTTATCCTAAAATTTGGTTTAATCATTAATCCAAAAATAAGTTTTTGGATTAGTTTTCTTACTCACGCGTCCAATTCACGTGAAAAGAATGAAAAACAGAATTTTCATATCCTATAAATACCCCTCTCTTCTACAAATTATAAATTTAGCCAAAATCAAAACTTCCAAAAAAAGATCTTCAATTCGCAGCTCACAGATTTTTCATCTTTTTCTTCTCTTTCTGCTTCAGTGGTGTTTTTCAGTTTTAGGGTATCGTCGATCTCCAGGTATTTTTCTTTAATCTTCTTCTCTGTTTTTTTCTCCAGGTATCATCAATCTATGTTGTTTTTTTTTTAACTGAAATCATGATAATCAACTTGATTTCATGTTTTGTTTGTTTTCTTATACTGAAATCCCGATGAGAAACGTTTTCTATGATGTACATTTTGTTGAATTCCATGATCGATCTCGTTTTTGTTCGTGTTTTAGTTTTCTTTTCATCTTTTGAAACTGATTTTGTAATCGTTCTATTTTGTTCATTAGATCGTCGTATTCAGTGTTTTTACATGTTGTTTGATAATAGGTTTTACTTGGTTTTCTTTTATTTTTTCAGGGAATCATGATTTTTGTTCTTTCTTTTCTGTATGTTTTGAATGTTTCTTCGGTACATATTAATACGTACTGTTTTTTCTTTAACTTTTTTCAATATATACTGTTTTTATAGTATACTTTTTTTGATTCAGTACATATTTTTTTTGCATTTTTTGTCTGTTATGTGTGTTTCTATAATAAGTGTGATACTTCTAAAACAGTACATATTATGTTGTATTGTAGATTTAATATTCCCATCATCTTAAAATATATGTTTTGATTTTTGTGTTTTTATTTTATTTTATATGCATCACATTTCTTCAGGTTCAACATGTCAGGTGTTGGTTCTAATCCAAATAGCTTTTGCTACTCTCATGTATACCACAAGTAACACCACATTGCATATTTGGTTACGTTATCTTCGACTTTGGAAGATTTGAAGTTTACTATCTGTAATGCGTGGAGCTGGTTGACTCCATCAACTATTGTTGTTAATTATGTTAAAAATGGAGTGGAAGTCCCTGTACTTGCTGATGTATCCCTTCAAGGTCTTGCTGCATTGCATTTTACGAAGAATTCAGATTTCTTTGAGTTGCATGTTGATGTTGTGTTATCCTGTGCATCTAATTCTTTGACAATTACTGTTATTGACAATAGTGCTGAGTTGGTTTTGAGTGCTAGGAACAGTTATTTGAAAGATTCTAAAGAGGTTGCAAGTGTTCTTTTTTCTGATGGTTGGGAGAATCTTTTTGAAGATAAAACCATCTCTTCCATGGTGGTGTTGAAGCTGTTCGGTTAGCATGTCATAAATATTGTTTGAGGACTGGATATAAGGTTAAAAATTGAAGAATGACCTTGAGAGATTCACAGCCAGATGCAGCAATGACAGTTGCTCTTGGATGCTTCACGCGGTTGCCATGAATGGGTCTTTGGATGTGTTTAAGATAAAGTATTACATGGGTAGGCACACTTGTGGCGCTGGTTATAGGTTGAGGAGTCCAACTGTTTCGAGGAAGCTTGTAAATCATTTATTTCATGAGCGTGTCAAGCACAACCCTCTCATAAAGCCGCAAGATATTATGGATTATATTAAAGTTGATGGAGGGATCAACATCAAGTATCACCACGCATATCATGCACTAGAGTTATCGCATGAAATGATTTCTGGTGACGATGTAAAGTCATACACTGATCTTGCTTAGTGGGTCACTGCTGTTCGGGAAACCAACCCAGGGTCTTAGATTGATTTTGATTTCAACGACGCAACAAAGAGATTCCACAGACTTTTTATTTGCTTTGGAGCTTGTAGAGAGGGTTATAAACTTTGTCGTCCAATGATTTTTTGTGATGCGATATTTCTTACTGTGAGGTTTAAAGGAGGTCTAATGGCTGCTACATGTCTTAATGGCAATCAAGGTAACTTTTTTGTATATGGTACATATTTTTGATATGTATCTGTTTTTTATGTACTTTAGGATCATACATATCATACATAAAGTACATATTGATATACACTGTAGGTATAACATATTTTTTGAAGGTGTAGACATGAAGTACATATTTGGTATGTACAACTATATGACAACAATAAAACACATTTGTAATCAACACATGAAGTACATATTGATATGGTTTTTTATTTTATTTTTTCCAGGTTTTTATCCTTTTGCATATGCATTAGTTCCTGGCGAAGATTATGATAATTGACGTTGGTTTATGGAAAATCTTAAAAAAGTTATGGATCATCGTCCCATCACCTTTTTGACTGACCGAGGTGAAGGTTTTTTGAATGCAATTCCTGAAGTTTTCCCTGATTCTTATCATAGCTATTGTTTTTTCCAATTGAAAAAGAACTTACCCATCAGTAAGGCTGATGAAAAATATAAAGAAGTGGTTGACTGTTTCCAAAAAGCTAATATGCACTTTCTCCAGCTAGATATGACGAAGTTCTTCAAGGAATGGTCTATCTAGGCAGGCCTTGGGTTGCTGAATACTGTCGTAACATTCCTAGGAAAAAGTGGTCTAGTGCATACTTCCAGGTTGTAGGTATGGTCAGACTTCTTCAAGCATTGCTGAGTCTTTTAATAACTGGATTCTCCGCGAGAAGAAGTTACCTCCTTGTGCTCCCTTTGACACAATCAGGTTTTTATAAGTTTCTTGTAACTCTACAGGCATATATGTACTAAATGTTTGTTGTTTTTTAATATTTTTTTGTCGCGTAGGCTACGGGTAATGGAGTTGATGTCTGAACATCGTGAAGAAAGTCTTTTGATGGATCCAGAACTCTTAACCCCTGTGTATCAAGCCTTGCTTGAACTACACATTCAAATTGGTCGTCTTTGGAAAGTTAGTCAGTCGTATGCTCACGTCTTTGAAGTTCATTCCCCAATGTTAGGTTTTTTAGATAACATGCTCTTTTGAACTGAGGTATCCACTAAACTAGTTTTTTTGTTTTGTTTGTGTAGTGCAAATATCAGTATATACTGCATAAAATAATATGATTGGTTTTCTTGTTTGCAGTTCTCATATGGTAGATTTACAGCAAAAGAGTTGTACTTGCCAAAGATGGCGCGTGTATGGTTTTCCATGCTCGCATGCTACTGCAGCTATTGCTGCATCTGGGGGAAAGTTTCTTGACTATATCGACGAATACTTCAAAGTTAGCTGTTATCGCCAGCTATACTCAATCGATATCAGACTTGTTCCTAATCATGACAGGTAAGTTTTTTAAGCAGTACATTTTTTTATGGTAGTATCATACATGAAAATGGTTTTAAGCAGTACATATAAACCATAAACTAGAACCAGCATAGTACATATTGATTTTTAGTGTAACACACATCAACAAAAACTACACAAGTATAGTAGTTTTTTCTTATTTATGTTTTTCAATATACCACAGGGTCTGATGAGTATACCGTAGAAGATACTGTTCTGCCACCAATAGTAATTAGGGCTCCTCCAGGAAGAAGAAAAAAGAACCGTATCAAGAGTGCATGGGAGAGGAGCAAAAATCCTGTTACATGTTCAAATTGTAAATTGAAAGCTCATCACAACAAGGCTACATGCAATGTTATCCGTCAGTACCAATATATGGATGAAAATTAATTTCATTACAGTTTTTTTTAGTATATTTTGGATTTAAATTCTTTTTAGAAGATACTTGTTCCATTTTTTTTACGTTTCTTTTTTCAGAACTTGTTTGTGTGCCAACTGGTTATGTTTCTTAATGACAGAATTTGAATTTGATGATATAAATCTTATATTTTGCTCCATCTAAAAAGATGTATGAACAATTGGTTTAATGCCATTCACTCTATACGGGGGTTGAGTGATTTCTATTTAATTTCAGAGTTATTAGTGATTTTTATTCCCAATACATTTTTCTTTAATGTTTTTAGTAATCTTGTAGTTGTTTCATATGTACTTGCTTTTTAGATTATGAATCTATTGGTTTTGAGTTTCAGTACAAAGTACATATCAATATGTACTTCATAGTACATTTCAATATGTACTTGCTTTTAGATTATTAATCTATTGGTTCAAAATTTCAGAACAAAGTACATATCAATATGTACTTTTTAGCACATATCAATTTGTTCTACCTTTCTATATTACTCTAAAATTAAACAGAAACCTTACAATGCTAATAAAGATCATCACATATATATATATATATATATATATACTAACTAAAAACCAAGTTGAATATGTAAAAACCAAGTTCAATAAGTAAACAAAATAAGAAAATTAATGAAGTACTACCCACAAAACCCTGCACAGACCAAAAACCAAAATGTACCAAATTTTCTTCAGACCAAGATCTACAAAATGTACCAACTATGCAGTTAAACATGTTTTTTCATTCGGAGGGTTCCCAACTGATTTCAGGATGAGTTGTTGTAGACAACTTGCATGCTAACTTGATTCTTTTCAGTTGTTTCTTCTGCATCAGTTTTACATCATCCCCCAAACCTTTCCCATCACAATCAGTCTTTGCTCTCCTCTTTATAAAATGCATCACATAAAGAAGGCAGTCTAGCCAGATCTCTTGTTGGGGACATTCACAGTCAGTCAACTGTACGGTGGTCAGCATGTTTCTTTTGTGCTCGTCTAAAAACTGGTTGATAGGGTGGAACATGTATTCAGACATTGTCTTGGCATTTACATAGCAATGTTCCTTGAACGCCACAGATGAATTGTAATGTTTGAATGTTTCTGTTTTAAACTCAAACTCCAACAGGGTCCAGTGCCTGTTGCCATGGCACATTGGTACAGGTATCTTTTCAATGTCTTCGTTCATCTTCAGTATTGGCATTATGATAGCATTCACCTCTGCCCCTTTAATATAGTCTGGCTTTTCGACATGATACTGAAAATTGGAAATGTTTAATAGGTTATTTCACAAAAGTTTATATCAATATATATTGTTTTTCATAACCAATGTTCAAAAGTATAAAATAAGAAAAAAAACACATACCCAAGCAGTTGGATCCATGTGCAACACCTTTAAGTATTTTTTTTTCGGCAGCATTTGCTTGGTGTTGTTCAAAATCCAGTTGAAGCTTATATTGAGCATAGTTTAGGAGGTCTTGCTCTAATGAACTGTTGAACACCAGATCCTCCATTGTAGTCCTGCATATGCAGATACCACCTCCGTTCTCTACTCTCCAAGCAACAGAGCTGCACATTTATAACAAAAACACATATATGAAGTAAGTTTTTTTTTTATATGTACTGCAAAACTTTCTTGATTTAAAATTAAAATGAAGGGTAGAAAGTACTTACATTCTCTTTCCGTTCTCAAAGGACGGAAGTAGAATCTCTAGTTGTTCTGTTGTCATACTCCCGTAGAGTGGTGACTTGAGAAGATCCAAGAATTTCTTTCTTGGTTGCTGACCTTTCCGAGCTTTGTTGTTTTTTGTTGTCTTTATTGTCTTCTTTCTCTTCTCAGTTCTTGGCTTTTTCTTTTCAGAAAACATACTTCCACTATCAAATAATGGATCTGTTTTCTTCTCAGGATTTGCACGGGTTACCCTTCTGCTAACCTCTTCTATTGGCTTGATTGTCTTCTTTGCAAGAACCTTTGGTTTTGCTTTTGTTTTGGCAGCAGTCATCCTGGCAAGTTTGGTTGCAAGGGGAACGTCGCTTGACGTCTGGGTTGTTGTAACTTCATTTTCCTGCATTTTTGAATCCAGATTTTCAGTACTATATTTGAATCATATTTTTTCAAACAATGACAATAAAGGTAAATTATCACAGTTAGGGAGATACACCTCCTGGTCACTTTCTTTCTCAGGTGTTACTTGAACCGCATCTTTCGCTGGGTTTATTTGGGTTGGTTGAGCTGTAGCTTGTTGAACTTCTATACGTCGCAAATCATTTCCAAATAAATTATCAAATTGTTTGCGAATGTCAATCCCAAATAGAGTACTATGGCTTGAAAAACTACCATTTTCTAGGCTGAGAGATTCATATTGCTCATCATAAACATCCCTGCTTGAAATGGCTAAGTCTAAAAATTCTTCGAATGAGAATTTTTCAATGTCTTCAAACTTAGCCATCGCAGTAAACAAAGGGATTCTCATGCCGACGAAGCTGTCGACCAGAGTTTCAATGTCTTGTTCCTATGGGTTTTGTGACAACCCTTTCATTGTTTCAAGACTCTGGTCAATTGCTTCAAACACCTTCTTCATTGCTTGTTGTTCAAGCCCAGCCAAATCATCTTGCAACCACAGAGTTTTTATTCATGATAGGTAAATGCATACTGATATGTAAAATTATATAACAATAATAGAACACATATGTAATCAAGTACATACTGATATGTACATCTATATGACAATATATAAAACACATTTGTATTCAAGTACATATTTGATATGTACAGGTATATGACAACAATAAAATACATCTTTTAATCAAGTACATATTGATATGTACAGTTATATTTGATAAACACATTTTGTAATAAAGAGTGAGACTAGCCAGCATTACTTACCTGTGAGTTACTTTTCTCCTGCATCTTTTTGATCTCTTTCTCCAGGTCAGATCTAGCCCATGTTTTGATAATATCAACATCAACACCACAGAACTTGCACACTGAAGGTGGTGTTGACAATGCAACATTAAATGGTACCCTTTTGAAGGTGGTGTCACTAACATCATTTTGTTCATCTGGAGTTGATGTCTGAACAGTTGGCACATCTTCTCCCAAATCTACTCCACCTTCTGTTATGTTTTTACGAAGAGGATCTGTTGGAGTAGTAGGAGATGAGAATTCTCATGTTGGGTCAGTGCCTAAATGTGTGGGACTCCCATCAAACGAGTCTGGAAACTCTCATCCATTTTCAGGCTATATGGGAGAAGCTTTCATGTAAATGTCATGCAAAATTTGCAGAAGCTTTGACGCATCAAGCGGTCCATCCTCATGCTTCATAGTGTTAGCTTCATTCCATTTCTCAAATCTTGTCTTTCTCAGATATTCATATCTTCCTTTCCAGTTATCTTCTTCCATATCCTTTGTTGCAGTTTCTTCTTTGTCTTCTTCTTTATCTTCTTCCTTTTCATCTCCACTGTTCTCTTCTTCAACTCTTCTTGTTATTCTGTTCAGAATTCGCTTTTCTTCATTGGTGTATTGAACCTTGAAATTTTCATTAAACTGTAACAAAACAACAAAATATGTACTCAGAAATATGTTATACAAAAACAAGTTTTTTCATGAGGTACATATCAGTATATACTGTAGGATAAAAAATATCATACATTCACATTGTATATTGTATGATAACACAACATCATAAATGTAATAAATAAGTACATATTTTTCTTACCTCATATTCAGTTTTATCAATATCTTTTTGGAGTTCAACACATAACTTTGATATATTCCATTTTGCATCTCTCGGAACAAACATTTTTTCTGGAATCGTCTTTATTTCCTCTGGTTCCAGCAAATATGTATGCTATGCATACCAAATCTGTTTTGGAAAAAAAAAATCACAAAAAAAAAAGTTAAGAGTAAATCATTATTTCATTGAGTAAACTACTAAAAAAATTAATACGTATTCTTACCAACAAATAGTTCAGAAACCCTGTTGTACTCTCGACTGCGTTGACATTGTCATTTAATGACTTTTCAAGGTAAGAATGTATCAAATCAGGCCATGACACATTCTTCGCAGCTTCTAGATCCTCCACAGGACCTATGTACTTTTCAGTCAAGGCATGTGCATGTTTTGTTGTGAAAAACAAAGTGATACACATGAAAAGGCATATAAGCCTTACCAAGTCTTCAACATCTCTCAATTCTTGACTTTTTTTCTCAATATCTTCTTCACTTTCTTCTTCTTCATCACTTTCTTCTTCTTCAACATTCTTCTCAATTGCTTGCTTTTTTCTTAGAAGTTTCAACACATCTTCATGTATCCTCACTCTGTTAACCTTTTTGGTCTTTGGTACATCAGCAAAGAACCTCCGGAAGAAAGCACTGTTTCTATATCCACCTCTAGATGTCAGCATTATATCTTCATACTGTCTTTTTGCTGCTCTTAGTATTCCAAAGATAACACCTACTTCTTCAGGATTGGATGTTAGAATATGGGAAACTCCATGCCTTTTGAACTCAAATCTGAGCTCATCTGTAACTTTACTTCTCTTATAACACATTATAAGAGTGGTCACAGCAGTTTCATTCTTCATCCAATGATCTGCACCTAGATTTGTGTACCAAAACATCAGAAAAAGGTTGCCATATGATTGCTCACTGATTATGCGCAACTGAGTTTCACTCAACTCAAGCTTTTCTGCCTTGATTGCTTTAACAAGCGACCAAATCCCCATGAACCCACTTCTGTAGATCTTCCTGGATGGTGCAGGTTTTGTGGGTTTCTTCACACCAACTGCATAATGAACACACTGTCAATATCCCTACAATATATCAATATGTACTATAATATAAAACAAAGTAAATATTTTCTTATATGTTGATATGTATCTACTATATCATGAACAAAGTATACATTTGATATGTACTGATCCAATTCAAGATTAGAACAAAGTACATATCAATATATACTTATCCAATTCAATATCTCGAACAAAGTACATATCAATATTTACTTATCCAATTCAATATATAGATGCTATAACTTTGAAAATAAGCATACACTGATATGTACTGGTCAGTATATACTAAAAACTAAGTACATATCAATATTTGCCCTATGCTGCATGCTAGATCTATGTGCTAAAAAATAAAAAAATAAATAAACATATATTGATATGTACCGATGTTGTATGCTATATCTAACTCATACAACATGAACAGAGCAAGCTATATATTGATATGCACCAATGATATGTACCTTTTTTGGCAGAAACAGCAACACCCTTTCTCTTTTTCTGTGATGTAGATGGAGAACGAACAACAAGAGCTTTGTTCTTCTTCTTTGTAGATGAAGAATCTACAACAGTTGTTACATTTTCTTTTGATGTTGTTGGAGAATCAACAACTTCATTTTGTTTCTTCTTTTTTGATTTTGCTGGTGAATCAACAGCAGTTTGTTTTATTGTTTTTGATCTTGTTTGAGAACCAATAACTTTTGTGTTCTTTTTCTGTTTTGATTTTGCTGGAGAATCAACAACAGTTTGTTTTGTTTTTTTTTTATGCTGTTGGAGATCCAACAGCTTCATTTTGCTTTTTCTTTTTTGATTTTTTGGGTATAGAATCTACTTTAGAAGCTTTCTTGTTTTTTTTCTGTGATGGAGATTTAGGAGTATCTTGTTCTTCAATCACAGTTTCCTTTATACTTCTGCTGATTTTTCGTTTTGTACCCATTTTAGATGGATTTTTTGTAGTAGTACAATACTGATCAGTATGTTAGGTTTTAGTTTGTATAATGCTGTAAGAAATCAAAATGCTGCTAATCCTGTTGAGTTTCGGTTTTTGATTTCTGTTTTGAAGGTTTTGATTGATTTTCGATTTTTATTTTTGCCCTACTTTTTAAGTTTCTAGGTTTTGATTTTGAGAGTAATGGAAGTCGAGTGGTGTAACTGGTGTTGGTGGAGTAGATGAACGTTTTTCCCGTAAAGAAGTAGAGTAGTGTAGGAGGTGGAAGATGTGGGATGTCCGTACGTGAGTAGTTATGGGTAGAATGGTAAATGGTTTTTTTGAATAGGTTTTTGGACTAATGGGTAACTACGTTTCCCGGGTGGACTAACCATTAACATGGTCCGGGTTTTTTGGACATGTCCTTGTTGTCTCCGTATGAATTATTTTTATCCCTTCATATTCTTTTCCGTATTTTTTTTTAAAAACGGGCCAGGGTATCCAGGCCTCCAAATTCTCGGTCTATATGCTATATAGTTGGTTCCCATCCTTCAACGACTACGAGTATATAGGAGCATCCGTCAATAAAAGGATCATCCTAAGATGATCATCTTATAGCTATTGAGAACGAATCAAATCAGATGGTTCTATTTTTCAATCTTTCTGACTTGCTCCTACGGAACCAAGGTCGAAAAGATTGAAAAGGTCAGTTAAAACCTAAATAAACTTTAGGCAATGTGGTGAGTAACGGATGGATGGATGCGTATTTGACATCACGTGCGTTCAGTCCATCTAACTGGCAGATATGAATTTTCCGCCCGTGTCCGGTCCACTCCATCATCTGTGGGATTTGACACTTGCGGATGAGTGGATTGGATACGAATGAATTTGTGGATTTAGAAAATAAACAAAAATAGGTAAACATTGAAAACATGCTTTAAAATTTTTCAATCTAGCCGGTGATGTTGTTACAAACTTAACTGTCGCACATTTCCTACTAACAGATTCGTTATACAAATCCATACCATCTTTAATCACCAAGGCAAGGACATGTGATGGACATCTGAGATGCATATGCTTCTCTCTTAAAACTGCTCCTACCAACCAACTACCCTCTTGGAAAAATATGATGTAACTCCTTCATTAGCCGATACGTTGTCAACAATTACAGTAAATACCTTCTCAATACCTGATTGTATAAGACAAGCCTCAATTATTTTCCCCACGACATTCCTGAATGATCTGCAATTAGACAGAAATCTAAGATCTTCATCTTAAACACCCAATTAAAGACTAAGTCATAATCAATAGGATACTATGTATATTACCAACTGAATTCCTATAATAACCTTCATATATATTGTGTAATACCAACATTATTCTTAGAATCGGGTGTCCAACGGATAGATGATGTTCTACTGGTGTCCAATCTGTGAAAACATTGGGTTTCAATAATTAACCCGCATACAATCCACCGATAGGCTGATCGAGTGTCCACCCTCCAAAATACGGATTGGGTCGGCTAAAGTCCGTCGATTTGGGGTGTTTTGCTCACCCCAAACTCTGGGAAAAATTAAGAAAGTTGTTTTAAGGGCTTTTGAAAATTCACGAACGGCTCCACAAATAATAAAATAAGATCATTTTGTAGTAAATTGAATCCTTATTTAATATTTTAAATAATGACTAAACTGCCTTCGGTTAATTTACGTTAATGAACTTAATTGGTTTAGTTATTTAAGTGTTAGTAGTTAGATGAGACTAAAAGTTTTAATTTAACTTTTAAAATTGATGAAGGATGTATGCCTCAGTTTTTCAGTTTCAGGGCATCTTACGGGTATGTAGTGTTTTGAAGTCGTAACCACCTCTATAGCTAGGAGTTCATCATTTGTTAGCCATAAAAATCCTAAAAACTTAAATACAGTTAGGAATTTCAACTGTGACCTAGCCGTAGGTAAGACTTACAGCTAGGAAATTCAACTTAGACCCATAAAGGTCTGTACTCGTTGTTAAAATGAGTACAAGCTTACACTCATTTTAAGATTGAGTATAAACTTTCATTTTGGATTTTTTATGTCTACAGCTGGGAAACACCATTTACGACCAGGAATGTTACGACAAGTTTTCAATAACTGATGAAATTATTAGTTACAACTAGGTCTGTGACGAAATTTCCTAGTTGTATAAATTTATCATCCAAGTTACGGCTAGAAATTCATCATTTGCTAGTTGTATGCACTAGAAAAATAAACTTACGGCTAGGGAATTGTTATTCGACTTATCCATAGGTGCTTATGAAAAGGAAAAGAAAAAAACAAGGGGGAAAGGATGGGGGATACGGCTAGGGTTAGAACATATTAGGTTTTGATTTTTGTTTACAAATATATTTTAAGGGGAAAGGGTATTATGGTAAAATTTTAATTTAAAAGAAAACTTAGATATTTGTTGTCCATTAGGATACCCCTTAACCATATCATAGTCAATATAATCCTAGAGGAACCCTTCAAGAATTTTCATGATCCCTTAAAAATAGGTTTTAAAATTAAGATTATGGACCTCTTTTTTATGCTTGGCAAGTATTTATTGTGAGAGTAGCCATCAAAAACAATCAAGCCCTCGACCTCCGATTTGTGAGGTAAATGTCAAACCACTTGGACATCTTCTAGATAATTTTTAAATAATAATTTGTTGTAAAAATATGATTTATGGAAAACATAACTGTTATCAACTCACCAATGATAACCGATCTGATATAATATTTAAGAGTCTTACTAACTCACAAACACTCACAGCTATAAAATGAACCATATGAATTTTTTCAATGGTAATAGTCATCTTCTCGTATAGGCGATAACTATCTCTTATCATACCTTCGGTCATATGCACTGAACCAAATGGCCTTGAATATACGATAATTTTCTTCAAATAAACACCAAACTTCAGGTTATGAGATTCTGTTGAACACAAACCTTATTCTAAGGGTCATCTATTTGTCAGGGTTGTTTTATAGAAAACCAACCACTGTTACAACTAACGGTTTTACGGGTAGTTACCGAGGTGCTGGATAACACAAATGCCTGACAACATACAATATTTGGTCCAATCCAACAAGCTATCTTTCTCGTATGATATGAACTACTCCAAAAGGTTAGCAATCATCTTTAGATAGACGGTATGAAACGCCACTATATGTAATAACCATTTTTCTCATATGATATGAACTGGAAAATAATGGTCATCGATTCAATTCTCATTAGATGATATGGACTATCCCAAAAAAGTTGATATCATATCTCACCAAATAGTATGAACAATCAGTAAAAAGACTGCAACTACTTCTATAGTTCCTCAAGAAGGTTGCAATCATTTCCGAATAGGTGGTATGAACTGCTAAGTAACACCAAACTTTTTCAAGATGACCGAATTAAATTTAGCACTCTAAAATTTGTAAATACTTTTTCTCGATTTGTAAAGGAATCATGGTTGGTATATAATAAAGTAGTTCCGATTAACACGAAACTGTGTGCTTGGGGCTCTTCAGTATACTTCATTTGATGCGACAACAAGTAACTCTCTGTACTTATGATCTTGTTTTGAATTTCATGGCGAAATTATTTTTAGGGGTAATGGTGTAATATCCCAAACTTTTGCTCGGGTTTAATTAAACCCATTATACAAATTTTGCACATAAAAATGCGTAAAACTCAAATACTCAAGTGTCTTTAACACTTTTAGGTTTCATCAATAGTAAATGTTCGTACCTAGCTAGGTAGAAAACTTTGCCTTAGTTCAAACCCTTGGGGTGCCTCAATAGCTTTGCACGTAGTTGTACATGTGTCACACTTTTAGACGTATCAGGGATACTTTACGTGAAGAAAAACAAGGCGTTTTCTTCACTTCCCTCCTAGCTAAGGGTGTCAATGGATGTCCGAAAAGTCTAAAATCTGTTCGAATTCGTATCCGAAATATCAAATATTATTTTTCGGTTTTGTATATCCGTTTTTTATCCAAAAATATAACTAACCGGATACGAGTTCAGATACTAACATATCCGCATCTGAAGTATCCACAATCGAAATTACGCAAAAATATAAGTATTATAAACATACAAAAGTACAAATGGTACTTAAAGTTTTTATTTTTCTTTATGTTTTTTTATGAAAACATTTATAAATATCTTCATCCTAATTAGTTTTTATCATATAATCTTAATTTTTATAAAAATACAAACATTCTGTTGTTTGATTTTTTTTATGATTTCGGACCGGATAATTATCTGATATCATGATACAAATTCGGATATAAAATTGAAATGAAACAACGGCATCCGTTCGTACTTCAAATCGAATTCGGATAGTGTATGAAATTTTCGATTTTGGATGCAAATAAGCCATATTCATTTTACACCCTCGTTCCTAGTATCTCTTTATCTTTTTATCTCTTGGTAGTAGGTGATTTTTTCCCAACTAAAGAAACAAATTAAATTTTTTCTTAATATAGAGGTTGAGGAACACATCTCCCATAAAGTATTGTTATATCCTCAAATGTCAGCTTTTGGTTCATTTGTGCCCTGCTTATTGCAAGACACAAATGAATACTTATAGGGGATACACAATTAAGTGCAAGCATTATCCTCGTTTTATATATATATATATATACATTATCGTATAAGGGACACCTTTGTTGATATTCTGGGAATGAAAAGTATCCTATCTAAGAACGAGGCATCAGTCAATTTTTTTTACAAATAAGTAAAAACCAAAATTGATTTTTAAACTAGCGAATATAGGTGGATCAGAGGGGAACACACGTGATAAATGTTTTCCATTTGGTGGGATTTAGTAGGGGTGTGTGATAGACACATTTTTGTGTCCTATTTGTCCTCAATTATCTATACTGTTAATGCTCGATTGGTACTTATTGTGTGAATTTATGTGTTTGTGTGTCTTTTGGGGAAATAAATATTTGTAAAAAAAATCGGCTCAAAAAGTGATAAAAACACCCCCATCCCAAGAAAAATATATTACTAAAGGCACCCATGGAAAATGATAAAGGCGCCCAATTATTGGATAGGGGCACCCCTTCTTTGTTTCAAATTTGAAAATGGCGGTAAATTCTTTTCACGCGAGAGAGAGTTTGTGATTTGTTTGAAGTCCGATTTTTATGGTATTTCTTTACTTGGATTAGAAGATTATCGAGTTATCAAGTTGGAGCAACAATTGAATACGTCAAAATTAGAGTTTTCTTGCCGAAAAAAATGCTTCAAAGTCGTGTTTGAACCGGAAAAGAAAATCTTCTCTGTTTCGGATTCATACGAGATTTAAGAGTTGTTTTGAGTCCTTATCTACTTCTTAAGAGTTGTTAGGGTTGGTGGAGCCTATATAAAGCAAATAGAAATGAGAAAAACAGAGGGGAGAGGTTCAGGAAGAAAACAAGAAGAAAAAAAGTGTTGATGCTGCTGTAGTGAAGAACAGGGAATATGTGACGATTTCTTCAACTGAACATCAACGTATATCTTCGCCTTTGCTACATTTATCTTCAGTTGCGACGGTTCCTTCAATTGAACAACAACGGATATCTTCAGAACAACAACGTTTATCTTTAGTGGAAGCACTTTCTCTTCTGTAACAGTGGAAATAGTTATCTGCAACACCATTACACCGTTACAAACTCCCTGTTTTACACAATTTTCACTCTTTTCATCTTTGTAAACAATTTTTGAGACATGAATACACATTTTGAGAGTGTTTACGACATGAGAAGCTAGACCACATTGTTGAGGCGACGGAGGAGGCCATATTTCCAATAATAAAGCGGTATACTTTTATCTAATTAATTTGTTATTCTTTTATGATTATTTGCTTTGAATTAAATTTGAAATATTGATTTTTATCAATTAGTTGTGTGTTTTTTATGGGTCATGCTTAGTTTAGGGCTATTGATGTCTCATACTTTTGATTTACAACTATTTTTTTGAAAATCTAACTTTGGCAATATTTAGAATCAATTGAATGTATGAGTTGCAAGATAATTATTAATACTAAATCACTTGAAAAATTGGCTAATGATGGAATCCTTAGTCACAGTTCTTTCCATAATCTTAAATCAATTTTAATTTAATCTTCTTTATTTTTAGTATTAAAAATTAGGTTTAAAAATTAAATCTTCACAAGTCTGAGTATCGAATCTTTTACCACTATTTCTAAAACACATCAGTGTGTATACTACATGATACACGACTTTAAGCGCAACAACAAGTAAAACGACAAAACTTGAAAAATGTGTGTGATGTTTCTTTTGTTTTCTTTTTAAGCGAATATCTTCAAAAAGGATGAAGATCTGTCTCGACTGCTGGAGATATCCAAATAGGAGAACAAGACCAGAAACAGACAAACACTCCGAACAAGCAATTATAACTATTGAAATTTAAAGAAAGAAATAAAAGATAACTTGAAGTAACTGGATAAAAGTTGTATCTTAAAACTGCAACAAAACAAGAGTAGAAATCATCAAAGACTAGGGAGACTTCATCCACTACTATAAAGGTTGCCGACACTACAAATAAACTGTAGAAGAATAAACCAATACCACACGATAAATCTATCAAGATAGGTGAATGCCCGGACGACTTAGAGGAAACAAAAAATTACAACCAACAGGAACATCGACTCACAACACACCGGTCCCAAGCTCTCTGAGGAGTAAACTGGCTTAAAGGAAGATTGTCACGCTTTTCAGCAGAAGAATGATAATAATAATAATAATAATAATAATAATAATAATAATAATAATAATAATAATAATAGTAATAAAGATGTTGAATATCCAAAAAAATTCCACCAAAGAAGATAATAAGAAGTTGTAGAATCAGTCCCGAGAGAATTTAATGAAGGTACCTCAAAGTTGCAGTCAACAACAAGCAAACAACCTATAAAAAAAACCTTGGATAGTCTTTAACCACTCGCTCTTTCCACACCCAAGCAATCCCCTTGTGACCATCAACAAAATACATCCTACACATGTACCAAATATATGTACTGACTGCCCAAGCCCTCGCCGAAGAAGTAAACTGGCTTACAGGTCTTATGTCGAGGTATATCCAATAAAAGTGCAAACGAAATCCAACAAACTATTTGTGAGACCCCAAATATTTTTTTCGGGTTTAATTAAACCCATTATCTGAATTCTGCACTTAGAGTGCATACAACTCTAATATTCAAGTATATCTAGGCTGCCTCTATAATAAGTCTTGGTGCCTAAATAGAGAGTTTACCTTAGCCAAACCCTTAGAGTGTCTGAATTCCAATACTCAAGGGCCTTTAACACTCTTAGGTTATCCCTTAGCACTATTAATGTGCATGACTAGTAGACACCAAATGTTTTGAGCATGTTGGACACATGTTTTCCATAATACGCATCTGGATATTAAAGATAAAAACAAAAACTTCTCTTCCTTTTCAACTTCTTCTTCTTCTTCCTTTCCATTTTCTTCCTGCTTGAAGAATTTGATTTGAAGCAAATGATTTTCACTCAATTGATCGATGTGATTATTATCAATCAGTGGGTTTATGTTGTTGCACTTGATGCATGTTGTAATCAGGTATTTTTGTTACAATTAAATCCTTGAATTGAAATTGTGAAAAACAGAGAAATTAGGATTCTTGCCAGTTTTGGATTTTCATAGAGTTTTGGTTGTATGAAAGCATGAAATAGCTTCTCATTATGGTAATTTCAGAAATATCAAGCTTAATTTTGTGTAACTTGGTATGCTAGAGCACCTAATTTCAATATTAGGGTTTTATATGTAGATTTGGGGTTTGTCACCAAATCTATTGGTAATGTCTAGTTCGTGTTAAATGCTTGTATGGGTTTGGGAGAACTTGTTCAATCTGGGTCGAACGGTAGTAATGATATTAATTTCTTATTTTTTGAAAATCTAGTTTGATTAAACTTGATTCTGAAAATGGTTGTTGTATGGTTTGTGTAGTGTAGTTTGATTTTGGAAGTAGTTAGATGGTTTAGGCATGGACCATCTTGTAATCATTATTTTTTTATTTGAATTTAGTCAGTACTTACAGCACCATTTGAGTATATAACTACAATTTCATTTGTGGAGTACAACATACAAAAACTTAGTGTTTTAACCTATGTCTATGGAAGTTCATGACGCTTGATGCATGATTCAATAGCTAGTGTTCTGTATGGCTACTGAACTATGGTTGTTTGATTTTGGTTGGTTGCTAGTCTAGTGGTGTTAATCATTATCTTATTTTATTTTATTTTATTTTGAGTCCTTGTGCTCGGTTGAGCTTACTGTGAGAAGTATTGGTATAAGGGTACGAAGTTATCTTTTGATATGTGGAAGCAAATCATGGCAATAAGCGGAGTAGTAGAATTAAGGTGAACCCCTTATTTTTATGGGACTAATTTATGAATGCTTTGATAATGGTTATGATATCGCATTTGGTTGGCCGAGACTTGATATTGTCCTTGGAATGTTGTAAAATGATGAAGCGATTGGGTTGGGTGCTGTATTTGATTGAATGACTTGGTTCTTCTGAAAATCATTAGATTACTACGAAACGTATTGCTTTGAACCATACCGTTTGAGTAGTGAATTTCATTTCCATTATGGTCTGTGTTGGTACAATTGATGATCTCACACCTGCAAAACAAAGATTAAGCACAAAAAGATGACGGTTGAGTCACGACCAGGTCGCTCTCTTTAAGACGTTTCGTGGCTCTGGCTTGAGTTTGTGCAAGCAGTTCTTTCTTCGTCATAACGTCCCCAGGATAAAACAGCCGAGAAGAAAACTCCCTATCAATCTCTGACGCACACAATGAGAGATTGAACATTCCACTCTTTCTAACCTTGCTCAGAACCTTAATCTCTTGAGTAACAATGTTTTTCACAAAAAAACAAAAAACCAAAACGAGTATTTCTTTTTGTTTCTCAAAAATTGTTTTATTACCCAAAATTGGAAAAGAAAATTAATTAAGAATTATTGCCATTAATTCGGAATTAATTTCTACCATAAAAAACAATCAAAAACGGTCAAAATAATTAGTGCGAATAAAAACTAATTATGGGTAGTAAAACGTTTTCAAAAGATATTTTCAATTGAGCAAAAATTATTTTTCAAATCCAAGAGACCTCCCAAGACCCCCAAGCCCTGCTCCCGGACTAATGTTATACACGTACGGGTACGTGCACATTTACACCCAATTAATAGGGGAGGGGATTTGAACTTGTAATCTACCTTGCAAGGCCCAAAATCCTTTACCACTAGACTAGAGATTATATGTTGATATAAATGTCCAAAAAAATTCTTTTAAACATATATCCTAACAGTCTGATTGTGAACTCTGTTTCTTGGATGTTTGATAATATTCGTATGAATTACTATAGCTGTATCGGACTAGTTTTGAACTCATTTTGTTGTCTAAATGCTGTATATGAATGCGGATGTAGAGTCGTAGCTATTAGGATGATTGGTTACGTACTTGTACAAAAATGATGGTAGAAATAAATAGTTGGTGGTTGGAATAGATTAATTTCATGTACTGTTCCCGTGTCAATTACAATAAGAAATTTATCCATATATGTTTATTAAGGCTTATTGAGTTATTGTCCTTAAAAAAGAAGCATTGGAATAAGTGGGGTTTAATAGGAACTAACGAGGGCATAGAAGAAATCCTTTTACCATTAAAAATGAACAACTTTTATAGCTTTGTATCAATTTTATGAAGCTGACCACGCACCGTGCAGATCGATTTTCAGATTAATTTTTATGTTCAGTACAGTCCCTGGTTGCTTCTCAACTTGAAAGATATGCTGGTCACTTCTCGGTCTTTTGGCGATTGCTTTTTAGTTCATTTCTGTAGTGTACGATAATTGGAAAGATTTGGCTCTCTGATGCTTTCTTTGAATGTTGTGGTTGAACTTTAAGTCTTGCTTGAGTTTTGATTGAACTATGGTTGTAGCCCTATTATATCATGATGTCTTTTAATTCCGTTTAAAATCGGTGTTGGCTGTAATAGTAAATGAGCTACATAATGATTTCAGTTTGACTTCCTGGTTGAGTAAAATATGTGAACCTCTTAGCTCATATAGAGTGTAACTTATTAAGTCTAAAACTTAATTAAACTAATTTTGAATTATTGTTTATGTCTCAAATCCATGTGAAGCCTTAACTCCTAAATGGTTCATATTTTTTTTAGTGTTGGACCCCACCCCCCACCCCTTCCCGTCAAATTGATGACGGTTTGGAATTAATTCGTTGATATATATGGGTGATAGTGCTTTGTAAATTTACTCTTAGTATACCACTGCAAGATTCCTAAAAAGATTTACGTAGTTGGCTCATATATAATGGATTTTTTCTACAGTTAGCTTGTCACGGTAATACTTATTACTAATAGTTTTGGTGAGTTTGACTTGTTCCTGCTTATAATCGAATGTATTAGAAATAATCGAATGTAAATTAAATACTACAGTGTTTGATATATTGAGTAGGATTTGACGTAATGTATGGACGGGTTCCAGTATACTAGATATACTGATCTTAGATTAAGCTATATAAAATGGTTATGGCATACCCATTCATTTTCATATATTTGGATTTTGTTATTTAGCCTCTGTGGATGGATACATCTGGGACGTGTGATTACCGTTTTTTTTAAGTGATATTTTCCTTAATTATAACTAGTACATGTACCATGTTAAATTCTTAATGCTTTGAGGTCATAAATGAATAATGGTATCGTTTACTAATCTTAATTTGTAGATGACTGTGGAACTGTTTAGAAATGATATTGATAGCTTAGAAATTGAATTAGTAATTGGTTATAGTCAACGAGTACTTTATCCATTTATCTAGAAGAATTTATCTTCTGATTTAACATTATGCTTTAATATGACTAGAGATTATTTCTTCATTTCTATACTAATAAGTTCGTATGGTCTTAGTGGTATGAAAAGGGAATTTATTCTTGAATTACTCAATTTTTGTTGATGATTAGATTGTTATAATGGTTAGGATTTAAATCATTTCTATGAGATAATGTTGAAGAATTATTTTAATCATTTCTATGAGATAATACCTAATCATTCAATTTTTTTGTTGTGTTAATTTATAGCATATCTAAATAAAAATGAATATATATATATGATCTGTAAATTTATGGTATTGGAATGTTTTAGTCTAAAGCTTCTCGTACGGTGTTCTGGGTAATGTTTTATATGGTCAGACTTGTATAAATATATTTATGTCTTGTTATTGATGAATCTAAATTGCCATGGAAGGAGTTGGTATGTATATAGTGATCTATTTATCTGAAACGAGTTACAGAACCTTGAAGCATTGCGTAAACTCCCAATGAAAGACTTTCCCATTCCTAAGTGGGAATAATGAGTAGAGACAATTGTTGCTACGGTGAGAGGTTCATACTATTCAACGTAAGAGATGATTGCTACTTCAACAGAGTAGTTCATATCATCTAAAAAGAAATAGTTACTACCATTGTGGGTAATTCATCCTATCTAAACAAAATAAGACGAACTACGGTGGTGCTTGATTCCTTTGAACAACGGAGAGGGTACGTAGGCAGCCGCTATGCGGTTCAGCACAACTGCTTAAGGTTGTTCATATCGTCGGGAAAGAGTTGGTTACTGCCAAGCAGTTCATACCATCTATTCGGAGATGATTGTAATCTTAGCAATTTATATCGTTCGTAAGAGGTAGTTACAGTTAGCCTACTGGCTGTTCATACTACCTTGAGAGATGATTGTAACCTCTTCGAGGTTGTTCATATCATCTAATAAGAAATAAACGGTGATTGTTGGATACCAACTCATATCACCAAATGAGACTTGGAGATAATTATTGCCATTTAGAGGCAATTCACAACATCTGAGAAGAATGGTTGTTTATGATGACAGTTCATACCATTGATCTGGAAATGATTACTAGAAGTTCATATCATTTGTAAAAGATGGTATGTTGAGCTTGACCTAGTACTGTGAATTACTAGGCCCACTGAGGCTCTCACCTACGAGTGGCTATCTGGAAGACCGTCGCTAGAACGATGGTAGACAACGGGACTGATCATCCTCACCCGTCGCTGGAACGGTGTGTGTTGCCAGGCCTTCTATCTCCCACTTACGAGTGGCAACCCGAAAGACCGTTAGCTGTAACGGTGGTTGATATCCGACCACTCGGGCAGGAGATATTATATCTTCATAATGAAACGGTGGAAATCATATGTAGGATTCGATGACCCTTGAAATATAAATGTTATGGTTGCATGCTTATAAAGCAATTTAGAAGAAATCGATGAATATTTGTTTTGAAAAATTGAATCGGTCCCAAGAATTTGAAATCCCGGTTTTTCGAGTGGCATATCGGAAAGTTGGAGCTGGCCTAATGGACCGGAACCCGACCTGTTGGAAGCGGAAAATTTTCCGATCTGTCACACCATCCGAAGTGATTAAGCTAACAGACGGCTTGAAAAGAAAGATTATAGTCAAGAAATCCCCAAGAACCTGCCAAGGAGAAAAGAAATATTTTGTAGACATCCAACCAGACCAATTGTACCCAACAACAGAGTGCGCCTTATACCCGCACCATATATATGTACTGACTAGCCCCTGTAGACCTAAACTGGCTTAAAGGTCAGACATCGAGGTAATCCAACAAGGGTGCAAACCATAAACCATCTTAGGATCCCAACTTCTCGACGAACTAAAGGGAATAGAAGGATATACTTCAAAAAAATCCAGCGCAAAAGAGAGGCACAAAGACCACCGAATAACCAAAGAGGTCCAGAGATAAACCTCAAGCCTTAGAAAAATAATCCCACCAACAAGCCGAAATGAAACAACATCATTTCCTTCAAGGTTTATTTCAGAATTTAAGGTAACTTGAAAAAATACAACTAGCCAGAAACTATTATTATCAATACTAAAGCAAAGACTAAGCGTTCCCCTGGAATAACAATCCCACCAAAAAACCTCATTATTCAAGCCAATCATATAACTATCCTCATGCTCCCTAAAGGCCAAAGTAAATATGCCATTTACTTCTTGGGAGAACAAATAAAAATCATATTTGATCTGTCTATAGGAAGTAATTCTCATGGCTGCTAGCCTTTAGCAAATTCTGTAAAAAACTTTGAGAACAAATCTATCTTTCATGCCTTGACTAAGGTAGCAGAAATCCATAACATAAGATTGGTAATTATTCTATTAGCCACTAAGTAAAATCTTAAGTTGATTGAATCCAGATAGGTAATCACAGACATATGAGACTTCAACAACATACCATCAAGCTCAAACAAATAAAAATCCATTTGAATTTTTCTAAGGATGGTGAGAAAGGAGATTACTAAAATAGGAAATGGTAAGAGACCATGAGAGGATGTACCTTTAAGAACACAAACATCATGCAGGATCTCATAAAGACAACAACAGTTCACATCATTTGATCAATTATATCACCCTCTTCACATGTATGTACTAAATGATTTATTATCAGAAGAACTATCCCAAACAAATGATTGTCCCTTTCCATATTACTGAGAACAAAAAGATAGTAGTCCAACAGAACATGTCTTAGACACTCGAGGAATAAAACAACAATAATATGAAGAGTAATATCATTACCTCCAAAGTAGTTAGAAGGAGAGTGCCACATGACTCCAGTGTAAGTACACGGAGAACTTTTAGCAGCATCCTTTAGGCTTGAAAAAATTTCAGGAACAAGATGCAGAATGTTTGAACTGGCTTCAACAAAAAGGGGGTTAATATTAACTTGACTCAGGTTTAGGTCACCTGAGCTGTTGATGTTGATTGCCGGTGAATTATCGATCTCTAAGAAGCACAAGACATTATTTGCATCTTTAGATATTAATTTGGCCAACCCATTGACTTGACTCTTCCCATGATTTTGACCATATCCGCCGATAAATTGACCTAGAATTAGGTTACCGGAGTCGTTGATACCAGTTGGCGGAAAAAAATTATCACTCTCTTGAAGTTCAGAGACACACAAAGGTGAACTATTATGATACTTAGCAAACCCAGAGTTGAGATCATCACCGGTGATGCTAATACCGGCAAAGAGATTATACAAGAAATCAATCTCAAAAGAGGAATCATTAAAGGGGTTTTGGGAAACAAAGTTTATATCAAGATTATTGAACATCATACAGATCAAATCAATCTTCACAGATTTGTTCTAACCAACACAAGTATCAAAAGAAATAAAGACAAACTCAGATATGACCCAGCTTCAAGAAGAACCAAACAAACAGATTATAGAAATCCAAGGAAACAAAAGTATGAGCTTCAAAATTTCACAGAGAAACTGAAGAACAATAAACAAAAGCTTGTAAAGGTTTGGATCTTAAGAGAGGATTTTTTAGGGAAGAGAAGAAGAGGTAAAGGATGAAGAAAAGCAGTTTTGACCAAAACCAGGTGGTATTCAGTGAAAAACTTTAGGGGGGGGGGTGGTGATAACAACTTTACTCCTCCTCCTCTCTTCATTATTGAAGAAAGACCACGTAGATGATCCACTAAGCTTGAGGAATGCGTGTGATGTTGTCAAACTATATGTTTCATCTCATTTGTTTTGATACAATAAATTTTCTATTTAAAGATTTTATGGAAATTCTCCATAGAGATAGAGGTATATACTTGACAACAGTATGGATGATAGCTAGCTAGGAATTACTAATTAATTCACTTTTAGTGACCCGTTTAGTATGTATTCCACCCATTTTAGCATGATTAATCGCTAGTCCAAAAATAAGTTTTTGGACTAAATTTATTACTCGCTGGTCCAAATTACGTGTGAGTTATGAGAGATATTTTTGAAAAATATTCCTAGTTTACCCTTTCTCTAACGTACATATAAAACGAGTTGAAATCAAATCTTGCCAGATTTTCTTTCCTTTCTTCAACTCAGATCTGACTTTCGCTCTCTCTCTGCTTCTGCCGGTGTTCTTCAGTTTCAGGGTTTCGATCTCAAATCTCCAGGGTTTTTTTCTAGTTAATTTTCTTCTCTATTATTTGATTTATTTTATGTTTTTTTTTGTTTTGTTTTTTTAAACTGAAATCATGATAATCAACTCGATTTCACGATTTTGTTGTTTTTCTTACACTGAAATCGTGATGATTATCTTTTTCTATGCATGTTTTGATCTCGTTTTTGTTCGTGTTTTAATATTTTTGTTGATTTTTGAAACTGATTTTTGCAATTGTTCTATATCGTTCATTAGATCGTCGTATTCCATTTGTTTACATGTAGTTTGATAATAGGTATGATTTGGTTTTCTTTTATTTTTTCAGGAACTCATGATTTTTGTTCTTTTTTCTGCTTTTTTTAATGATTCTTCAATACATATTGATATGTATTGTTTTTCTAAGCTTTTTGATATGTACTGTTGTTATATATATTATATGGTATACCATTTCTGAATCAGTACATAATTATTTGTAGTGCATATCATATGCTTTTATTTGTTTATGTTGTGTGAATATATAATATTTGTTATACTCCTAAACCAGTACATATTATGTTGTATCTAGATTTGGTGTTCCTATCATCTGAAAATATATATTTGATATTTATTTGGATCACATTTCTACAGGTTCAACATGTCAGGTGTTGGTTCTAATCCAAATACCTTTTGCTACTCTCATGTATACCACAAGCAACACCATATTGCATATTTGGTTACGTTATCTTTGACTTTGAAAGATTTGAAGTTTACTATTTGCAATGCGTGGAGCTGGTTGACTCCATCAACTATTGTTGTTAATCATGTTGAAAATGGAGTGAAAGTCTTTGTCCTTGCTAATGTATTGTTTCAAGGGCTTGCTGTATTACATTTTACAAAGAATTCATATTTCTTTGAGTTGCATGTGGATGTTGTTTTATCTGGTGCATCTAGTTCTTCGAGAAGTGTTGATTTTGACAACAATGCTGAGTTGGTTGTGAGTGCTATGAACAATTATTTAAGAGATTGTAAATAGGTTGCAAGTGTTCTTTTTTCCGATGGTTGGGAGAATGTTTTTGAAGATAAAAACCATCTCTTCCATGATGGTGTTGAAGCTGTTCGGTTAGCATGTGAGAAATATTATTTGAGGACTGTATATAAGGTTAAAAAATTGAAGAATGACCTTGAGAGATTCACGGTGAGATGCAGACTTGTGGGTTGCTTCATGCGGTTGCCATGAATTGGTCTTTGGATGTGTTTAAGATAAAGGATTACGTGGGGAGGCACACTTGTGGTGCTGGGTATAGGTTGAGGAGTCCAACTGTTTCGAGGAAGCTTGTAAATCATTTAGTTCATGAGCGTGTCAAGCACAACCCTCTCATAAAGCCGCAAGAGATTATGGATTATATTAAAGTTGGGGGAGGGATCAACATCAAGTATCACCACGCATATCATGCATTAGACTTATCGCATCAAATGATTTTTAGTGACAATGTAAAGTCATACACTGATCTTGCTTGGTGGGTCACTGCTGTTGGGGAAACCAACCCAAGGTCTTATATTGATTTTGACTTCAACGATGCAACAAAGAGATTCAACAGACTTTTTATTTGCTTTGGAGCTTGTAGAGAGGGTTATAAACTTTGTCGTCCAATGATCTTTTGTGATGCGACATTTCTTACGGGGAGGTTTAAAGGAGGTCTAATGGATGCGATATGTCTTAACGGAAATCAATATAACTTTTTTATATGGTACATATTTGATACGTAATTGTTTTTTATGTACCAGTACAAAGAGGAATGTAGTCTATTTTCTGGTATATATCAATATATATTGTAGGATCATACACATCATACATAAAGTACATATTGATATACTCTGTAGGTATAACATAATTTGAAGGTGCAGACATGAAGTACATATTGATATAGGCTTTATATTTTTTTTTCAGGTTTTTATCCTTTTGCTTATACATTAGTTCCTGACGAAGATAATGATAATTGACATTGGTTTATGGACAATCTTAAAAAAGTTGTGGACCATCGTCGCATTACCTTTTTGACTGACCGAGGTGAAGGTTTGTTGAATGCAATTCCTGAAGTTTTCCCTGATTCTTATCATAGCTATTGTTTTTTCCACTTGAAAAAGAACTTACCTATCAGTAAATATGATGAAAAATATAAAGAAGTGATGGACTGTTTCCAAAAAGCAACATATGCGCTTTCTCCAGCAAGATATGAAAAAGGTCTTCAAGAAATGGTTTATCTAGGAAGGCCTTAGGTTGCTGAATACTGTCGTAACATTCCTAGGGAAAAGTGGTCTAGTGCATACTTCCCAGGATGTAGGTATGGTCAGACTTCCTCAAGCATTGACGAGTCTTTTAATAACTGGAATTGTCGCGAGAAGAAGTTAACTCCCTGCACTCTCTCTGACACAATCAGGTTTTTATAAGTTTCTTGTCACACTACAAGTATATATGTAATATTTTTTTTAATATGCTCCATCAATCTTCTTCTAGTACATATTTTTGTTTTTTACACTATGTATAATATGTTTGTTGTTTTTTAATTTTATTTTTCGTGTAGGCTACGAGTAATGGAGTTGATGTCTGAACGTCGTGAAGAAAGTCTTTTGATGGATCCGGAACTCTTAACCCCTGTGTATCAATCCTTGCTTGAACTACACATTCAAATTGGTCTTCCTTGGAAAGTTAGTCAGTCATATGCTCACGTCTTTGAAGTTCATCCCCCAAGGTTAGTTTTTTAGGTAACATGCTCTTTTGATGTGAGATATCCACTAAACTAGTTTCTTAGGGGTACTGCATAAAACATATCAAATATGATTGAACAAGTCTAATAGCGATTGAATATAGCTGGTGATAACAGCTAACTTTGAAGTATTCAATCACGACAGGTAAGTTTTTAAGCAATACATATTGATATTTTTATGGTAGTATCATAATGAGAATGGTTTTAAGCACTACATATAAACCATAAACTAGAACTAGCATAGTACATATTGATATTTAGTGTAACATACATCAACAAAAACTGCACAAGTATAGTATATTTTTCTTATTTATATTTTTCAATATACCACAGGCCTGATGAGTATACCGCAGAAGATACTATTCTGCCACCAATAGTAGTTAGGGCTCCTCCAGGAAGAAGAAAAAAGTACCACATCAAGAGTGCATGGGAGAGGAACAAAAATCATGTTACATGTTCAAATTGTAAATTGAAAGCTCATCACAACAAGGCTACATGCAATGTTATCCGTCAGTACCAATATACAAATTAAAATTAATTTCAGTACAGTTTTTTTTAGTACATATGGGATTTAAATTCTTTTAGAAGATACTTGTCGCATTTTTTTAGGTTTCTTTTTTCAGAACTTGTTTGTGTGCCAACTGAATTATGTTCTTAATGACAGAGCGAGAATTTGATGATATAAATCTTATATTTTGCTCCATCTTTAAAGATGTATGAACATGTGGTTGAATGTCATTCACTATTATATATGGGGGTCGAGGGGGCAGCGCCCCCTCGTTATTAGTGATTTTTATTTCCAATACATTTTTCTTTTATTTAGTAATCTTGTAGTTGTTATAAAAACACAAAAATGCACATAAACAAAGTAATTTTTTTAAATTTCATATCAATATGTACTTTTTAGAATATGAATCTATTGATTCAGAATTTCATAACAAAGTACATAACAATATGTACTTCCTAGCACATATCAATATGTTCTGCCTTTCTATATAACTCTAAAAATAAATAAAAACCTAACAATGCTAATAAAGATCATCACACACACACACACATATATATATATATATATATATATATATATATATATATATATATATAATAAGATCTTGATATAAGTACATAAATCCTTATCAGTTTAATAACTAAAAATCAAGTTCAATAAGTAAAAAGAAAGTTATTGCGGTACATATCCATATCTACTCTGCAGGTAAACATTTATTTTCATTGGAGGGGTCCCTACTGATTTCAGGCGGAGTGGCTGTCAACAACCTGCATGCTAACTTGATTCTTTTCTTCTGAATCTTCTTCATCAATTGTTCATCATCTCCCAAAAATTTTCCATCACGATCAATCTTTGATATCCTCTTGCTAAAATGCATTACATATAAAAGGCAGTCTGGCCACATTCCTTGTTATGGACACCCATAGTCAGTTAACCTTAAGTTGTTCACCTTCTCTCTCTGATTCTCAGCCAAGAACTGATTGATTGGATTAAACAAGTATTCAGATATTTTTTTGGCATTCTCATAACAATGATCCCTGAACGCCACATACGAGTTATAATGGATGAACTTCTGGGTTTGAAACTCAAACTCGAGTAGTTTCCAATGCTTGTTGCCATGGCACATGAGTACAAGGATCTTCTCGATGTCGTTGCTCATTTTCAAGATTGGCGTAATAATACTAGTCACTTCTGCTCCCTGTAAAGTCTCTGGTTTGTCGACATGATACTGAAAATTGGAAACGTTTAATAGGTTATTTCACAAAGTATATATTAATATGTACTTTTTTTTTCATATCCGATGTTCAAAAGTATAAAAGAAGAAAACAACAGATACCCAAGCAGTTGGATCCAGGTGCAACACCTTTAAGTATTTTCTTTCTGCCTCAGGATTTGCTTGGTCCTATTTAGACGCCACTTGAAGCTTATACTGAGCGTAGTTGAGAAGATCTTGCTCTAATGTTCTGTTGAAGATCAAATATTCCATTGTAGCCCCGTTGACGCAGGTACCACCTCCATCCTCTACTGTCCAAGCAACCGAGCTGCACATTTATAGAAAAAACACATATTGAAGTAAGTTTTTTTGATATGTACAACAAAACTTACTTGATTTAAAAGTAAAATGAAAGGTAGAAAGTACTTAAATTCTCTTTCCTTTCTCAAAGTATGGAAGTAGAATCGCTATTTGTTCATCTGTCATTTTCTCATAGAGTGGTGACTTCTCAAGATCCATGAACTTCATACGAGGTTTCTGAGCTTTACGAGCTTTACTGTTCTTTCCTGTCTTTATTGTCTTTTTTCGTTGGTCAGTTTTTGACTTCTTCTTTTCACAAAACATACTTCCACTATCAAATAATGGATCTGTCTTCTTTGCTGGATTCGCACGAGTTACTCGCCTGCTAACTTGTTCTTCAGTTGGTACTGACTTCTTTGCAACAACCTTTGGTTTTGCTTTTGATTTGGAAGCAGTCATCTTGGCAAGTTTGGTTGCTAGTGGCACGTCGCTTGACGTTTGGGTGGTTGTAACTTCATATTCCTGCATTTTTAAATCCAGATTTTAGTAATATATTTGAATCATATTTTTTCAAACAAACACAAGAAAGATAAATTACCACAAGTTGAAGATATACCTCTGGGTCATTTTCTTGCTTAGGTGTGACTTGATTTGCATTCTTCTCAGGTGTAAGTTGGTTCGGCTCAGCTGTAACTTTTCGAACTTCTACACGCCGTAAATTATTTCCAAATAAATTATAAAATGTTTGTGAATGTCAATCCCAAACAGAGTATGGCTTGAAACACTACCATTATCTTGGCTGAGAGATGCATATTCTTCATCATAAACTCCCTTGCTGGAAATGGCTAAGGTAAAAAATTCTTCAAATGTGAACTTTTCAATGTCTCATGTCTTCGCCATCTCATTAAACGAAGGTACTTTCAAGTCCACGAAGCTGTCGACCAAGGTTTCAACATCTTATTCATCAGGGTTCTGCGATATACCTTTAATAGTTTCAATACTCTGGTCTAGAACTTCAATCACCTTTTTCACTGTTTCTTGTTGAAGTCTAGGTATCCTGCAACCATAGAGTTTTTTTCATGATAGTTAAATACATATTGATATGTACAATTATATGACAATAATAAAACACATTTGTAATCAAGTACATATTGATATTTACAGTTATATTGATAAACACATTTGTAATAAAGAGTGAAACTAGCCAGCATTACTTACATGTGTGTTGCTTTTCTATTGCATCTCTTTGACCTCTTTCTCCAAGTCAGATTTAGTCCATGTTTTAATAATAGAAGCATCAACGCCATCAAATTTATGCACCGAAGGTGGTGTTGACAATGCAACATTATATGGAACCTTTTTTACAGTGGTATCACTCAAAACATTTTGTTCATCTTCTGTTGGAGTAGTCGCAGTTAGCACTTCTTCTATTGGAATCTGAACAAATGGATCTCCCAAAACTACTTCATCTTCTATTTTGTTTTGCAAAAGAGGATCTGTTGGAGTAGTAGGAGATGGGAATTCTCCCGTTGGGTTAGTACCCAAATGAGTGGGACTCCCATCAATTGAGTTTCGAAACTCTTCTTCATTTTCAGGCTGCAAGGGAGAAGCTTTCATGTATATGTCGTTCAACATTTGCAGAAGCTTTGATGCATCAAGCGGTCCATCTTCATGCTGCATGGTGTTCGCTTCACCCCATTTTTCAAAGATTGTCTTTGTCAAATCTTCCTATCTTGCTTTCCAATTATCTTCCTCCACTGCCTTCCCTGCAATTTCTTATTTATCTTATACCTTTTAAGCTTCACTCTCCTCTTTTGCAAGTCTTCCTGTGATTCTATTCAGAATTTGTTTTTCTTGATTGGTGTACGGAACCTTGAAATTTTCATGGAACTGTACCAAAACAACAAAATATGTACTCAGAAATATGTACTATAAAAACTAGTTTTTTCATGAGGTACATATCAATATATACTGTAGGATAACAAACATCATACATTCAATACATATCATTATATATTGTAGGATAACAAACATCATAAATGCAGTAAATAAGTATACATTTTTCTTACCTCATATTCAGTTGTATCAATGTCTTTTTGGAGTGCAGCACATAAGTTTGTCAGATTCCATTTGACAGCTCTTGAAACAAACTTTTTTTTCGAAATCGTCTATATTTCCTCCGGTTCCAGCAAATAGGTATGCGCTGCATACCAAATTTGTTTTGGAAAAAAAAATCACCAAAATAAAGTTAAAAGTAAATTATGATTTTCATTGAGTAAACTACTAAAAAGATATTTAGTATGTATTCTTACCAATAAATAGTTCAGATATCCGGTAGTATTCTCGACTGCATTTACATTGTCATTTAGTGACTTTTCTAGGTAAGAATGTATCAAATCTGGCCATCACACATTCTTTGCAGCCTCGAGATCCTCCATAAGACTAATGTACTTTTCAGTCAATGTATTTGCATCTTTTGTTGTGAAAAACAACGTGATACACATGAATAGGCATATAAGCCTTACAAAGTTTTCAACATCTCTCACTTCATCACTTTTTTCCTCACTCCCTTATTCAATATCTTCTTCACTTTCTTCTTGTTCATTTTCTTCATTTTCTGTATTCTCTTGATCGCTCCCACTTTCTTCAGGTTCTTCGTTACTTTGCTTTTCTTCAGATTCTTCAACTTTTTCATTTGCTTTCTTCTTAGTTGTTGTTTTTTTCCTTAAAAGTTTCAAGATTTCTTCTTGTATCCTCACTCTATTTACCTTTTTAGTCTTTTCTACGTCACCAAAAAACCTTTGGAAGAAAGCATTGTTTCGATATCCACCCCTTGATGTCAGTATCATATCTTCATGTTGTCTTTTCCCTGCTCTTGGCATTCCAAAGATAACGCCTATTTCTTCAGGAGTGGATGTCAGAATATGTGAAACTCCATGCCTTTTGAACTCAAATGTGAGCTCATTCGTAACTTTACTTCTCTTATAACACTGTATTAGATTGGTCACTGCAGTTTCATTCTCCATCCAGTAATCTACACCAAGATTTATGTACCAAAACATCAAAAAAA
>JAJJMC010020101.1:1528046-1644223 GCA_023531435.1 Papaver californicum
TGTTAGACCAAACACTAAATCTGGTCAAAACATTTAATCACTAATTTTTTAAATGTTGAAACTGCAGATGCGAAAAACTCGAGAGGCATGAAAACTCAAAGTTGGTTCAGGTTTCAAACACGAAGAATATTTCCACATCCTCAAAATCTTGGATCCGATTTAACTTCGAACTATTGAATGGATATCAAGTACCAAAGGAATCCCCTTACGAGACAAATAACGTTTCTCAAGGGTCTCCGTCTACTTGTTCTTCACCAGAAACAACCTTAACCCCACAACCCAATATAGGTGTATCCCAGCATGCTAATTCTAATCTTAATGTTAATGAAAACACAAAAATATATGATGGACCAGGCAACAAAAAAGCTAAAAGGATCAGAAAGGTGGCTCAAGAAGCCACTAGATCTTCAACTTTCGATGTCAACTTTCAAGAATTTTTTGAAAAACAAGAAAAGGCTGATATTGATAAAATGATATAGCATAAGAAAATGGTTGCAAAAATTAGGAAAGGTCGCATGCCACTTGAAAAAAAATCTTTTTAATGCTCACATGAGAGGAATCTTGGGAATGGACACATCAAAGATAAATCAGACACAACTACGACTCTGACAAGAAGAAATAAATAAAATTGAAGCACATAAGGCACAACAATGCCAAAACACAGTTGACGTTGATTATGATGAGAAGGAGAATGAGGATAACAATAATGTCATTGTTCCACTGAGTTAGTTTATTAGTTTAAGTTTTAGATGTCTAACAGTTTAGTTTAATTTCGATGTAATTCTTTCTTTTTTTTGCATTCAATTTAATCCTTTGTTTCAATTTCAATGTTTTTATTTCGATTTAATCCTTTAGTTTCAATATCAATCTCAATTGCAGTGTTGTTTTTTCACCAAGTTGATCCTTAAATTTCACAAATCCAATTAAAAAAGGAAATAAAATGATTGAAATAATAACTAAAAAGTTCAAAAAACAAAACTAAATCTTGTGAGGGCTTCTTCTTCCAAAATCAGCGCATAAATTTGCAGTGAGATCCTCCCTTAGCCTACCATATAATCTTTTGTGTTCAATTCTCGTTTTTACCATTCTATACTCTCTTGCTGGCACACCGTGAAGGGGTCAAACATTTTTCCTTAATTCTTGATCTGGATAACTTGTCCAACTGGGATCTGGTGGGGTCTATTTGATTACCATATTATGCAAAATGATACAGGTGAACATAACCCTATTCATTTCTATTGATTTAAACGAACGATATGGTCCACAAATTATATGGAATTTCCTCTTCAAAACTCCAAATGTCCGTTCGACATCCTTCGTAACCGCCATCTGCTTGGTGTTAAAATGTTGTTTTGCACGTCCTTCTTGGTATACCTGAGCATAAGTTTGAACTAAAGTTGACCATTGTGGATAAATTTCATCCGCTAGAAAATACTCATTAATATAGTTATTGTCGTTGACAGTGAAACTTGAAGCTGGAGCATTTTCATACTTCATCTCTTCAAACAAAAGCGATTTATGCAAAACATTGATGTCGTTATTTGAACCAAGCAGTCAAAAAAAAACATGCCATATCCAGCAATCAAAAGAGGTCGCTGCTTCCAAAACAACAATTGGTTTTGTGAATTGGACGTTATACTGACCTTGTCATGTATAAGAAAATCCATGCCACACCCAATGCATGCAATCAAGTCTACCTAGCATTCCGGTAAATCCTTCTATGGTGTTTTCAGCTAGACGTTGGTTGTCGTAAAAAACGTGGACCAAAATAGTTGACTACTGGTTCTCAAAACATTTTCCGATTTTCATATGTTGTTGTTGTTTCCATACGACAATACTCATCACAAGCATCCGCAGGCACAGCATAACCTAGAATCCTTAGGAATGCAATGGTTCAGGATTATGTCCTTATATGGTTAGTGCATCAAACTGATAGTTGAATTTAGAGTTCATCCGACAAAGCTCTCCAGTAATCCGCTGGACCAAGTGTCGTGGCATGCAGAAGCGACATTGAAAATCTTTATCAGAGTACACACTTCTCTTAATAAAATAATCACGCGGCATTTGTTGATGTCCTTCCTCTCGATATTTCCACGTCCATCTTCTTGTCAATACAATTTTTGGTTCTGGATCTCGCGGTATTTACCCTGAGTGTAATTGTATCATATGGTTGGCCATCCTTTTCTCATCGTCTGAATCTTCATCCATTTCATCAATGTGTTGCATAATTCCTTAAGCTTTTTGGAGCCACATTTCCCCTAACATTTGTGATTATTCATTTCCAATTCAAAATCCATGAGTTGAGATCAAGAGTTTGAGATGGAAAGATTAAGATTGAAAGTAGAAGATTTTTTAATGGAGAATGTGTGATTTTGAAGTTAAAATTGTTTGAATTTACAGGGAGATAAATTGTGGTCGTTGGATGAGAGTCGTTAGGCTCAAGTTGCCTCGATCAATTTAGTTTGAGTCTTTTAGCCAATTCCCCACTTCCCAAAACGCAGTTTTCCTATCCACATGGCTTGGAAAATTGAGCAATATTCCCATGCCCACTGGAATTGCTTTTACGACATGGAGTTTTTTTATTATTATTTTTACGATGGTTAAAGCAAAGTTTGGAGCAAGAACTATTATGGTGCTAATTTTCTTCCCTACCCTATCCAACCACTATGGCTTACTTTTTCCATGGACAATGAATGCACTCTGCTCAAAAGAACTCAAGTTTTTTTATATACAATGAATGATCCGATGAACGAGTAGGCTTTTCTCTTCACAAGTTTCTCTATGATCTTCCACCAAATATGAAGCGAGACAAGCGATCATTTCAAACCCTATATTTTGCTAATACCAAAATTTGGAGATAAACCAAAGGTAACTTTCTCATTAACACGGGTGATTAGCATAGAATACTAATGTCTAATATTTTTCTTTTAGCTTGGGAATGAATTACGTAATTAAAGGTATTTGTTTGTTTTAGAGTGCAGGCCTCATATTTTCTTCCTAAATTTTCTTTGATTAAGCAATGAATTTAGAATCTTACTATGCCAATTAGAAAAGGAAATTGAAAAGAAGAAGGCTAAAAGCATTGAGAGCAATGAAACTATAACCTTACTAGGCCAGTTAGAGAGAGAAAAAAATCAAAAAAAGATGAAAGCCAGTAGAATCCAATGACGAAAATATAATGAATCACATAAAAAATATTTAAAATCATCAGTATATTGTATCTACACTTTAGAATAAACTAAAATTATATCTATAAAAAATCAAAATACACCATTTCCATTCGTATAGCGTATCTACATTGTCAATTCATAATAAAACTATCAATTCATGCTACAAAAAAATATATAACTAGACTAGCTACCTCATCCTCCAAAAAAATATCCAAATTGAACCTGGGTTCGGCTAGAAAAAAAAACTCTACTTAGCCGAACCTCAACATATTATTCGTATGCAGAGAATGTATTGAAGTTCGGCTAGGAAATATATATATATATAAATATAAGAAAACTAACCGAACCCAATATAAATTTAAAAATAAAATTAAAAAAAAATATATATAAAAATAAAATTAAAATATATATATATATATATAAATAAAATAAAAAAATAAAATAAAAAATAAAATAAAAAAATAAAATAAAATAAAATAAAAATGAATAAAAGGTTATTAGCACTCTAATCTATTTGTTTTCGTGTTTTTTTTCTGCTTATTAGTACTAGTTTGTTTATATATGTGTAGTAATCGTTTGTAATTGACTAAATAAAAAGTGTTGCAACTTAGGATCATATTCTTTATCATCATATAAGTTATAAAATCACAACCAACTTTCTTTTCTTTCAAAAACTGATGCCCACCGTCCACCGTCTAAATATTTTATAACTATACTAAAAAAGTACAGTAAAAATTCAATAAATTAATAGCTTTGGGCACCATAGAATTTTTTTTAAAAAAGGTTTACCGTATGCGCACATTCTATTGTTTCTGGACAAGGAGGATAAACCAGAAATTCTATCTGATATTAATAGAATTTTCATGACAGAGAATCCCAACAAGGAGAAGGATCATGATACTTCCTTTCACCAGCATCACAAATTCTATAGTATTGAAGTTTTGATTCAACAAATTACCTTATTTGGAAGGATCAATTTGAGTTATTGGTGTCCAAGTGCAGAATCCGGCTTGGACTATCTAAGCTTTTCCAGGAAACTCTTCTTTTCATTTAATATTTTTAAGCTTATGTATATTGCAAATGAATTATACTAAAACTCTAGGCCAATTTTGAGGCTGATAGAAGCTACGCATGTTTTTTTTTTCCTACAAAACTGTAGGCATGAATTTCATTAAGGATTTATGCACACATCTAATTTGTGGCGTCAGAAGGACGGGCTTTGAGATTTGTCCATATAATGAATAAAAGAAACTGATTTTCCTATCCCATCAAGTAGCTTGACAATTTTGTTTATAGACACACTGAATTGGGAGAAATTTTATCTTTGGCAGGAAAACTGTGAGTATCCAAAAGCTAGGTACAACATACTAAGAAGATGCGCAATATTTATGCATCCAACCTAGAACACATAGCAGAAGTGAAGGACTTTGAAGGTCAATAGGAAATTAAGTTGGTGATAAGTGGTTTTGGTTGGTAATTAGAGACTAATGGAATCCTGAAATATACCAATGGATTTCATGTCAGGGAGTGAGCATCTTGCACAGACTTTCATGTTGGTTGTTCTTAATGAGATGATTTTTGGAGCTTCAGCCATCACTAATCCTGTAAAACTAGAAAAAGAGCAAGTAGTTTCATTCCTCAAATCAATGAATATTACAAGCATAATGTGAGACGACAATTGGGCTACAACAAATGCCAAATCCAAGGAGGTTAGAATATGTTTGCAGTATTAGGGACTCAATAGTGACTCAAATCCAAGCATTAAAGAGAGACCTTTTCTAAGGATCATTGGTGAGAACACAGACAAGTCTATCTAAGTTTAGAGCAACGAAGACAATAAGTTCAAAACTTCAAATCTTAAAGACTTAGTTCTCGAGTTTGTCTTTATCATAACAGATGAGTTATTATACAAGAAATTGAAAACAAGGAAGTTGATGTGAATGACTTTCTTCCAATAGATTGTGCATGTGACGTAATCCAACACTAAATCTATGACGTAATCCAACACTAAATCTATGACGTAATCCAATACTAAATCTAAGGATTTTCATCTGCATCGTCTCTTAAAAGAATCTATATGTAGACTATTTTGCTGAGTAGAACGACGTGCAAGGAAAGTGCTCAGTAGCGTGAGTAAGGGTGATAAATGCATTTGAACCTAGATGCAACTCTAATTTTTATTTACCATTCGTTTAAAAGATGGAATTTAATTTTAAATATGCAAACCATTTGAGCTTGCTGATTAATTCAAATGAGCAATAATGTTTTATATTGTTTCTTGCTTCCAAATATTATCACATTTTTATTATGGAGAGAGTCTGTATCAGAGAGGAACAATACTATTGTATATTTACTTTTCAAAAAATAATTTGTGTTCCATGTTTTATCAGCAATACAAATGTTTTAGATGCTAAATATATTAATTACAACCCGGTTCAGTTATGTTCAAACATTTTTGTACCTGAAGAGAATAAACAAGCCAAGTCGATGGCTACAACTTCGGTTATGGAACTTCTGTCACAGTAAGGTGGTAAATTTTGTAAAGCATGGATCCTGAATTGTGTGTGATCATACAAGAGACCATCTTACACTTTTTGGGGTTTACTTACTCAAATTAGCTCACTAGTAACCATTCAGTGTACCGTTTCATCTTATATTTTACGTGCCCCCAAAAACTTACTTACCTATATGAAAATCAAGTTTCACATCTCGAGGTCAAATTCTCATCCAATAATGCATGAGATAAATCTTACATTCTGTGGGAAGGATACAATCTATAAAACAATTAAATTTAATTTTTAATGATCAAGAAATTTATATAATAATAAACAGCCTTTTGGAAAGTTCATTATAATACAAAAAGCCAAATTACGTACTACATGCCAGATGAGTAGCACATACATAAATTTAGTCCTTGTTAAAGATCAATTACTCAACTGCTTTAAGTGTCCACCTATTCAAGGTTATCTATCTTTCTGTGTTGATGATATAAAGGTTGATGCTACGTTGAGAAAAAATTAAAATTAATGGGAAGGATTATGAAAAACCCCAAAAAAATTAGATGGATCAATGTATAATCTTACAACTAAGAAAATAGTGGATCCTTGCAAACTAGAAAGCAGGAGTGTGGTTAAGATTAGAAATCCCATGTCATAATTGGAATTTAATTTGTCCAGGCTTTCTACGACATTGTAGATGTGGGTGGCTTTATCTTTTCTTTTGATGTATAGAGATATGTATTGGGATAGGCTTACAAAAAGAACATAAAACATGTAAGTTAAATGTGTATTGGGCTGGGTTTGATAATTTGATGTTGTCTATAAGAGGGTGATGTGTCCCGTTCGATCGGACTGCATCATGCCATGCTCTGTTAGCAACAATATGTAACGAAGTACAATACTCTCAACCATGTAGTTTTACTCAACTATCTTTCACATTAGCAGCAATATGTAACTTAACTACCCATATATATTAGAAGAATATTGTTGAGTGAATTTTACTAATATATACATAGCAAAATATGCAAAACCAAGATGTATCATCATAACAACCTGAAGAAACCTCAAGTATTCGGTGCTTAAAATTTCTAACTCTATATACATATTAACAATATCATGCAATCTTGACTATATAATCACTTTCCATGTCAAAAACACCAAACAATACAACAAAGAATCTAAGATCTCAGGTGCTTTATGTCACTAACTGTTACTATTGTCTCACAGATAAACATTTGCATGTGCTCAAATACGTAACATGTTATATCCAATGAAAAGTGCAGAGGAACCATAAGCAAGAAAGTTTAGACCAAAAGAACCCTTAATTGAATAATTATTTATAAACAACTAGAACCATGAGTTGAACCCAAGTTATACATATAAAATAAAAAATAAAAACACTAAAGTCAAACCAAAGACTATACTGGTAAAGAATACTAAACTAACACTAATTACCATGCATTATCGTTCACTTGATACATTCTTCACCACTTGTTCATTGTTATCTTTGGCACTGAACTGGATACAACCTTTAGATTTGCAGTAATCCATCAGAAAATAATTACAGATTGCAATAGCACTAAAATAACATGCCTATCCATCACCATAATCGCCATAACATACACCACAAACCCAGCTGGTATCAAACACATGATGCAGATAAATGGAACATCCATTGGAACTTTATATGGTCGAACCAAATCAGGGTTCATAAGTCTTAACCTAATAAAAGATGATATCTCCAATAGCATACCCAAGCCGTATAAGAAATTAGTTGCATAAATAATATTATCAAATCTTAAGAATATAATAACGAATGAAATCACACTTGATATCAAAATTCCATCCCATGGTGTATTAAACCATTTAGATCTCCATACAAACAAACCAGGTACAAAACCGAGATTTGCCATTCCTTTTGTCTGAAAAGAAGAACTACTTAACTGAGCCTCAAATAATTCAATACTTGATAAAACTGATCCAATTTTAACCCACCACATCAACCATGGACCACCAATCATTCCTGTTGTTGTAGCTAAATAGCCAACATCAACCTTATCTTGGTCGAACTATAGAGATCCTGCTATCATTATCAAAGGGATTAGGTACCCTAAACAAGTCATAATTCCAGTAGAAAACTAAGCTTTCGGGAGTGTGTTTTGTGGATATTCTACTTCTCCTGCTAAAGTACTTGCATTATCCCAAAAGTTTAAATTTTAAAACAAAGCATTAAAAAAAAATCAATCGTTTAACCTGAAATTATTGTCGTTTTTTACAAAAAAATCAACAATCTGTGTCATTGAATTTTAGGTATTTCCATACCAAGCATGATAATAAATGGCATCAGAGAAACTAAGCCAACACCAACAACAAACCACCCAACAATATTTAATCTCATATAATTCACAAAGGATAATAATATTGTAGTTGTACAGATAATTAGTGTACGATGCAGATGCCTTTGAAATAACAGTTTATTCTCGTCCTTCAAATAATTTACCATCATAAGTGGGTATACATTATTATTAAGGGATCCACTGAGAAATTTCAAAGAACCTACCATAGGTCCCCAAAAAAAGGACCAAAAGTGTAATACCCCATATTTTTTTGGAATACGTGCATACATCCCAAACCTAACCCATAAGAGGTGGGTGTAGTGATTGGGCATTGTGTGTGTACACATCTTTGTTAAATTTGGTGCCACTATCAATATTAATTAATAATTGTATGCTTCGGTATACACAAACTATTATATGTACTAGTTTTTGAAAGTTTTGTTTACGAAAATGTTTTATTGTACAATGATATTATTTTTGGCGTCTTGAGTAATCGAAATAATTAACGAAATTTTAATCATCATGTTTTCTGATCAGCGTTATCTTGGACTAATAGTTTTGCTCGAATTTTACAGTCTTGACTTATTTGGGTTTGGGGTAAATAAATAAGATACTTAACAAAAATTTGTGTAAGGTGATGGAACTTCGGTTTTTAATTGTTTTTGCTCTATCGGTTTTGAATCTGAAGACAAAATTGTTTTTAAGGGGTCAAAAGGGTAGCACCTTGTATTTTGATTTTTAAATTTCGGGAAAAAAATTCCTTTTAAGGGGTTAATAGTGTAATATTTCGTGTTTTATTTAAATACGGGCTTACAACCCAAACCTAACCCATAAGAGTTGGGTGTAGTGATTGGGCATTATGGGTGTATACGTCTTTATTAAATTTGGTGCCACTATCAAGTATTAATTAATAATTGTATGTTTGGGTATATGTAGCTAAATAATGTGGTGTGTTTACCAAAGTAGTGCATCTCTTGTTATCCCTTATATATTCAATCATTATTTTGATCATGTAATTACAATTTTATAATTTTATAAGTAATATTACATTTCATTTAATAGAATTCATTTGAGCTTGAATTTTAGATTTTATTTATTTAAAAAAATTTAGAACAAAAAATATAGTCCTACACGAGTGGGCATTAGAAATCTGGACATGCTAGCTGGATCAGATCCGACCCACAAGGCTGAATCCGGGTCGGCTGGAAGTGCGAAAATCCGAGCTATCACAAATAGCTTTAGATGCCCAAATCGCATAACCACCATTACCTGGATAAGTAGCAAGTTCTGCACTGATCAGAGCTACATGAATGGTCCAACTGAATGGGAAGATTAAGAACACTAGCAAAGAAACGAGTGGTCCTGCTTTTTGAATTGCAGGTTCTTCTCTATTGGGACCTCCTGAAACTTCAAAAAAGATTAAAAAGATGAGAGGTATTAATGCCAGTTTCTTCACCAATGGTTTTGCAATACGGCTAGGGCTTTCGACTTTGATTTCAGCCAGCTCGATTTCTTGAGTCTTCACCACTACTGATGAAAACAAAAAAAACTATGATATGAAAGAAGAACTTGGGGTGATAACTCTATTGAAAAGAAAAAAAAAATTAGGGTGATATGAAAGAAAAACCTGGGGTGATAACTCTATGATATCAAGGGAAAAAAAACTTGTTATATGAGAAAAGAACTAGGATTAATTTAGGGTGATAACTCTGCTAATACTAGTGTTATATCTTTAATCACACTTATTTTTCTCTGACGAACTATCTATCTATTCCGCGAATCTCTGTGAAATATGGATGAATTTTTTTTTATTTGAGGATGTTAGTTGTTTTTAAATAATATCAAAAGAAAGTATTGGAGATATAATAAAATTCTAAAACTGTATTATACATAATTTTGTCTGCTAGTTTATATCATACACGAATTTTCTGTTTAGTTTGTTAAAGGAAAAAGATTCTTGGTTAAATATTGTTTTAGATCTCCATAAATAATATTATCAAATTTTAAGAATATAATATCGGATGTAATTGCACTGGACATCAAAGTTCCATTCTGTGGTGTATTACACAATTTAGATCTCCATGCAAACAAACCAGGTAAAAACCAGAGATTGTTATTCTTTCTTTCTGAAAAGAAGAACTACTTAACTGAGCCTCAAATAATCCAATACTTGGTAAATTGATCCAATCTTAACCCACCACATCAACCATGGACCACCAATCATTCATGTTGTTGTAGCTAAATACCCAACATCAACCTTATCTTGGTCGAATTCTAGAGCTCAAGTTATTGTTATCAGAGGGATCAGATACCCTAAACAGGTCACAATTCCAGTAGAAAACAAAGCTTTCAGGAGCGTCTTTTATGGATTTTCTACTTCTCCTGCTAAAGTACTTGCATTATCCCAAAATTTTAAATTTTAAAATAAAGTATTACAAAAAATTTGGCTAATCATTTAACCTAAAATTATTGTCGTTTTTACCAAACCTCAACAATTTTTGTCATTGAATTTTAGGTATTTCCATACCAAGCATGATAATAAATGGCATCAGAGAAACTAAACCAAGACCAACAACAAACCACCCAACAACACTTAATCTTATATAGTTCACAAAGGATAACAATATTGTAGTTGTACATATAATTAATGTACGATACAGATGGCTTTAAAAGAACGGTATATTCAAATCCTTCAAATAATTTACCATCATAATTGGGTATACAACAATATTAAGGGATCCACTGAGAAATCTCAAAGAACCTACTATACGTCCCCAAAAAGGACCAAAGTGTAATACCCCTTATTATTTTGGAACACGGGCTTATATCCCAAACCTAACCCATAAGAGGTGAGTGTAGTGATTGGGAACTGTGTATGTACACATTTTTGTTAAATTTGGTGCCACTATCAATATTAATCATTAACTGTATGCTTCGGTGTACAAAAACTATTATATGTACTAGTTTTTGAAAGTTTTGTTTACGAAAATGTTTTATTGTACAATGACTTTATTTTTGGCGTCTTGACTAATCGAAATAATTAACGGAATTTTAATCGCCATGTTTTCTGATCAGCGTTATCTTGGACTAATAGTTTTGCTCGAATTTTACAGTCTTGACTTATTTTGGGTTTAGGGTAAATAAATAAGATACTTAACAAAAATTTATGTAAGGTAATGGAACTTCGGTTTTTAATTATTTTTGCTTTATCGGTTTTGAATCTCAAGACGAAATTGTTTTTAAGGGGTCAAAAGGGTAACACCTTGTATTTTTGGTTTTTGAGTTTCGGGATGAAATTCCTTTTAAGGGGTTCATAGTGTAATATCTCGTGTTTTATTTGAATACGGACTTACAACCCAAACCAAACCCATAAGAGTTGGGTGTAGTGATTGGGCATTGTGGGTGTACACATCTTTGTTAAATTTGGTGGCACTATCAAATATTAATTAATAATTATATGCTTGGGTTTATATAGCTAAATAATGTGATGTGTTTACCAAAATAATGCATCTCTTATCATCCCTTATCAATTCATTCATTATTTTGATCATGTAATTATAATTTTTTAATTTTAAAAGTAATATTACATTTCATTTAATAAAATTTATTTGAGCTTGAATTTTATATTTTATTTATTTTAAATGTTTTAGAATGAAGAATCTGGTCCTACACGAGTGGGCATTGGAAATCTGGACTTGCTAGCTGGATTAGATCCGACCCACAAGGCCGAATCCGGGTCCGCTGGAAGTGCGAAGATCCGAGCTATCACAAATAGCTTTAGATGCCCAAATCGCATAACCACCATTTCCTGGATAAGTAGCAAGTTCTGCACTAATCAGAGCTACATGCATGGTCCAACTGAATGGGAAGATGAAGAACACTAGCAAAGAAACGAGTGGTCCTGCTTTTTGAATTGCAGGTTCTTCTCCATTAGGACCTCCTGAAACTTTAAGAAAGATTAGAAAGATGAGAGGTATTAATGCCAGTTTCTTCACCGATGATTTTGGAATACGGCTGGGGCTTTCGACTTTGATTTAAGCCAGCTCGATTTCTTGAGTCTTCACCACTGCTGATGAAAACAAAAAACCTATGATATGAAAGAAGAACTTGGGACTATGACTCTACTGAAAGGAATTTTTTTAGGGTTATATGAAAGTAAAACTTGGGGTGATAACTCTATGATATCAGGAAAAAACCCTTGAGATATGAAAGAAAAACTGAGATGAATTTAGGGTGATAACTCTGCTTATACTTGTGAAACTTGACATTTTTGGATTCGGGCTTTTGGGCCGAACCCAGAGCCGTAATTATGGGGTGTAACATATGTATATATCTATGCTAAAAATTAATATTAATAATTGTGTGCTTGGGGGTGCATACATTTCAAACTGAGGTGTAGTTAACCAATTGGTTGGTATATGAAATAGTGTGGATGTTCCTTAGTAGTTGCACATAATTTTTCCCATATGTCACGTGTGGAAATTCCATTTAGTCTCCCCCTTTATTGCATTTTAACCTAGTGTTTGAGAAAGATATATATATTATTAAATTCTTTTTTATAAAAAAACCTAAAAGTTAGCCGTCGCTTTAATCTTTCTCTTTCTCTTTTCTATGATTTTTCCTAACTTTCTGCAAAACAACAAGAATCAAAAAGAAAAGATTATTACTGATTTTGCTTGGGAAACATGTTGGTTTAATCAAAGTTTTGGCTTGCTATTTTGAGGTAGGGGATTTCTCCTTAATACAAACTAAAAATCTATTTTTGTATTATTCCTAATTGTTTTGGTCTGATTTCATATTTATCATATCTTCATAATTGATAAATTAATACCAATTGATTTCCTTGTTATGGTGGTAGTACGAAGCTGCTAGGAAGACCCCTCTTTTTAACACCATTATGTGTCATCTAGATCCACCGTATATTTCCTTCCTCACCCTACCCCACCTGGAAAAACATGGGACCTGTTTAATAGAAACTTAACACATAACCGGTGTCAAGTTTTGGTGTTAAAAAACGGGGTCTTTTTAGCATATTCGATGGTAGTACTTTCTGTTCTGCATATGTCATCGTGTTTCTCTGGATTTTTCATAACAATTATCTTCCCTGATTTTATTACTAGTTAAATCTTGATCATCTTAATCCCCACGGTTGCTTTTCTCAAAATCATTTACTAAAGCAACATTTTTCATGGCAAATGTAGGTTTCTCTCTCCTTTAGCTTTTGAAGCCTGATATAGGGGCTCCAACATCAATAGAGGGGCTCCAATAATAAGACGAAATAGGGACACTATGAAGTAAAACTCAAAAACCCCTTATCCATAATTCTTATCAAATACCCAAACTATCCCTGATTATTAATCTTAATTACATTAATTAGTTAAGATTATATTAAGCTAATCATGATTAATTAAACATAATCTATTTCTTAATCAAATTTTTTGGATCAATTTTTTTTTTTGAATTTGTGTTTGGTGGGAAGAAAAACTTGATGAAATTTAAGAAAATTTTATGGTTTTTTTTTTTAAACCCTAGATTTTGATTCAATAAACCATAGTAGCATTTAGATACCTCTAGATTAAACTCTTGATCTTTTTATGGCACAAATTAGATGAAATCACGATTTGAAAGTTTGATTTTTTGTGATTCAGAGAAAGTTACGGTTGGGTTTCATGTCGGACCCAACCGTAACACCAAGAACACCGAAGAACACCATGAAAACCCAACCGTAACTCAAAGAACAATGATGAACACCATCTTTTTCCCAAGTTACGGTTGGGTTTTAAACCAGACCCAACCGTAAGTAGAAGAAAAATAATGAACCCAATTTTTCCCCTAGTTACGGTTGGGTTTTCAACCAGACCCAACCGTAAGTTGAAGAAAATGATGAACAACATTTTTCCCATAGTTACGGTTGGGTTTTAAAGGAAAAACCAACCGTAACTTATCCTTAGGAGAATTGATTTTTTTTGTTAATTTTGAGTTTTAAAAATCAAAATTTTGAAATAATTCAATCATTTTTTCTAGATTGAAGGTAATTTGGGTGTTTGAAACAAAGAAAAAACGAAAAAAACACAAATTAGATAATCTAAATTTGTGTTATCCAGTAGAATTTACGGTTGGGTTTTGGCTTATAACCCAACCGTAACATAATCTGATAATTTTTGTTCTAATTTCAACACAGAGTTACGGTTGGGGTTTTACCTTAAAACCCAACCGTAGCTAGTAGAATTTACGGTTGGGTTTTGGCTTATAACCTAACCGTAACAATTCTGATAATTTATGTTCCAATTTCAACACATAATTACGGTTGGGTTTTGCCTTAAAACCCAACCGTATCCAGTACAATTTACGGTTGGGTTGGGCTTATAACCCAACCGTAACAGATTCTGCAAATTTTTGTTTGAATTTCAAAACATAGTTACGGTTGGGTTTTGCCTTAAAACCCTACCGTAGACAATTTGTGGTGTTTGTACAAAATGTATTACAGTTGGGTTTAGTAATAGGACCCAACCGTAAATGGTCCTGTTAACTGTTTTTTGATTTTCAATATACTCCAATTTGGGTTTAAAACCCAACTTTGTAACTTATTCCTTCTATTGTAATAGATTTAAAGTAGTACATTAAAGGAAATAAACAATTGGAAACGAAATACAATAGAACATTGGATGATTACACTTAAGCACTTAAAGATAATGGCAAAAATCAAACACCCGACTTGTTTCCATAATACGATAGCAATTTGTATGCTTGAACTCCTCCCCATATTTGATTATATATTGCTCCATAGCCAACACATGCTGGAAAAAAACAAATCAATTATAAGTTTGAATTTTAGAAATCTCTTTTTAATTAACGATTTATTAATCGACAAACTTACTCTTTCCACACCGTTCTCGTAGGGATTTGCTTCGAATCTAGCTTGCATTTCCAGTTTTAAGTTGTTCATGCATCGATACAACGTCTCAAACCGTCTCTTGATGGCTCTCCACGTAACCCAAGGGTTTACATTCCCATGTAATGCCGCAAACATTCGAAATACACGATTCCACCATTCATCGGTATCTTGACCCTCATGCCAATCTTCTTGTGAAACAACGTTATTATTGTTGTTATAGAAGGCTCTATCATAAGCATGCTCTACCATCGTATGCCATGCTCAAACAATTGCAACATCTTCATCATTCATGTATGTATTTACCATTTTTAGTGGTTGAAAGGGTATGGTGAGAATAATGAGAAAGTGTAGAATTATAATGAGAATGAAAGGGATAGAGAATAATGAGAAAGTGACAAGTAAAGGTTTCCTTTTATAGGGAAAAAGTCACCAACGGGTAGATTTTTGAAAAAAAAAAAACACGTTGGAATTGTCTATTTTGAGAGGACGTAAATTCAGACATTTTGAGATTCCCGTAGAATTTATGGTTGGGTTTTGAGGTGAAACCCAACCGTAATTTAGTTGTGGTGTTTCTACAATTTATTTACTGTTGGGTTTAGTAATCGAACCCAACCGTAAAATGATATTTTGAGTGAAATGTAGTTACGGTTTGGTTGAGTAACCGAACCCAACCGTAACTTCTAGTGTTAGTTTTAGTGTATATTTTACGATATTGTTACGGTTGGCTTTTTCCTTGATACCCAACCGTAAGAAAGTTTGGTGTTTGTTCAATTTTTGTTACGGTTGGGTTTAGTAATCGAACCCAACCGTAAATATGAATTTTTTTAGTATGGATTCTAGTTACGGTTGGGTTGAGTCATGGAAGCCAACCGTAAGAGAAGTTTTTAAGACAAAATTAGTTATGCTTGGGTTTAGTTCATTTTCTTATCAAATACCATAGTTGTTAAAAACCTTATTTTTAACATTAAAGGAAGAACTAAAGGAAACGAAATACAGTAGATCATTAGATGATTAAACTTAAACACTTAAACACTTAATCATAACGGCGAAACTCAAGATATAAACTTTGTTCCAAGATACGATAGCAATCTGTATGCTTGAACTCCTTCCCATATTTGATTTTATACTGCGCCCTAGCCATGACATGCTGAAAAAAATAAATCAATTATAAGTTTCATTATTTTAAAAAAAAATTGGGAAGAAAGAACGATTTATTAATTGACACACTTACTCTTTCCACATTGGTTTCGTGGGGAAATGCTTCAACTCTCATTTTCATTTCCAGTTTTAGGTTTTCCATTTCTTCATACAACGCCTCAAAGCGTCCCTTGATGTTACTGATCGTCCTCCGATATCTATTCCCGTGTAATGCCACAAACATTTCAAACACACGCTCCCACCAAGAATCGTCCTCCTGACAGTCCATCCAATTTTCATCTATATCAACGTTTCTATTGTTGTTATAGAAGGCTCTCTCGTAAGCATGGTCTATCATCGTAACCCACCCTCGAACAATTGCAACATCTTCATCATTCGTGTATCGAACCATTTTAAATGGTTGAAAGGGTATGGCGAGAATGAGTTGGAAAGTCTAGAATTATAATGAGAATGAAAGGGATAGAGAATAATGAGAATTATAAAAGGAAATGTTTCCTTTTATAGGGAAAAAATTTCCAACGGCTAGATTTTGAAAAAAAATAACCGTTGGAATTGTAATTGTTTGTGACTATTGAGTGATAATTTACGATTGGGTTTTGCATTAAAACCCAACCGTAATATCCTAGTGATTTTTGTGCAAATTATATTACGGTTGGGTTTTGGCTTAGAACCCAACCGTAATTTTTAGTGCTAATTTAAGTGCGATGATCATTTACGGTTGGGTTATGTAATGTAACCTAATCGTAACAAATATGTTATTTTATTGCAAATTATATTACGGTTGGGTTTAATTATCTTACCCAACCGTAAACATAAGTTTTTAATTGGAAATTTATTTACGGTTGGGTTGTTTCTTGAAACCCAACCGTGAATGATCATCTTCGTTTCATATATTCTTCATTTTTTATGGTTAAATCAATCTTGTATTTGTTTTGTGTTGGTGGGAAAAGTGGAAGAGAGATAAGAGAGTTTTAACCCAAAATTTTGAAAACACCAAAATGAGTGATTCTAGTGGCAAATTTGTGGAGGGTGAATCCTTGTATGATTGCCAAACTAAATTCTACATACCCATTGAGGGAGACCCAACTATGTATGATTATTTGGATGGTAGAGAGGTTTTAAGTGTAAGTTGTGATGGTGAAACTAAAGCAAATGGAGATATTAATCGTCAAAGTGAAGATACAACTGCTGAGAATAGTCAGGTATGATTCTAACTTAAACTCTTTTTCATTTTTTGGAGACATTTAAGGAACTGAAGTGCATAAAAAAAAAAAAATTTTGTTACAACAGTATAGTTACGGTTGGTTTTTCTCAAGAAACCCAACCGTAAGTATCCATTTGTGTTTCTGAAAAGTACAGTTTTACAGTTTTTCGGTTGGGTGTTTACCACAAACCCAACCATAACTTATTACGTGCATGGGTATTTACTGCACTTGTTACGGTTGGGTTTTGGCTGCAAACCCAACCGTAACATTGGGTTGACTTTTTTTCCCTGTATTACGGTTGGGTATGACGATATTACGGTTGGGTATGACGATATTACGGTTGGGTCCGATGCTTCTAACCCAACCGTAAACTTATTGGTTTTAGTGTTTTTTCTGACGCTTGGCCTTGATCTTTTTTGTTCAGGTCTCGGTTGTACCTCAACCAATGTATGATCAGCCTTCTCCAAATGATATTGAAACTATAGATACTACGGATCACTATTTGAACGACCTGGTAGGTTATAGATAAGTCGTTAATCCCTATCGACAATTGTCATAATGCCATTTTTTTTCACCTAACTTTATGTTTTTGGACCATGTAGACATGAGATAAAAAAGAAGATGCAAAGAAGTGGGCTACAGAACATGGGAAACTCATCATGTGTGTGATTGTTTGTAACAACCAACAAAAACACAACCGTTTTCAAATGGTTTGTGAGTGTAGTGGACAATACACAAGACATGCAAAGAAGGGTACTGAGTATGTACCAAAGACGAAGATCAAACGAAAAACTTACACTAAGAAGACGGGATGTCCTTTCAAACTTCAATTTCATAAGAACAACGAGAATAAGTGGTTCTTGTCTACAGTTGTATGCGGTCGTCACAACCACCTACCACCAGAGACTTTGTTAACGCATCCTTCTATGGCCCGGCTTACCAAGGAAGAAAAGCTCATCGTAAACGATATGACGGATAAGCGTTTAAAACCTAGTGATATACTCGGGCACTTGAAGAAAATAAACTCAAATAATGTGTCTACGTTGAAGACAATCTACAACGCCAAAGCCAAGTTGAAGCGTGAGAAATGGGAAGAAAGGGATCCGATCCAACAACTTTTGTACTTGGGGGAGACAATAAACTACACCATGTTTCACGGAGAAGATGAAAATAAAGAAATTAAACATATTATATTGGCTCATCCCGAGTTTATAAAGTTAGCACGGTGCTCCCATCAAGTGCTTATGATGGATTGCACGTACAAAACTAACAAGTATGAGCTCCCGGTATTGAATGTTGTAGGGCAAACTTCTACCAAGTCCCCGTTTAGTGTTGCCTTTTGCTTCTTGAGAAACGAGCTCCAAGATAGCTATGTGTGGGAATTGGAACAAATTAAATTATTCTACGTTGAAGGTTATACCCCTAAGGTAATTATCACCGACAAAGAACAAGGCTTGATGAATGCCATTGCAAGGGTATTCCCAGATGCTCATCATCTTCTTTGCACGTTCCACTTGTGGAACAATATTCAAACCAAGTGCAAAACGATTATTCGGCCAACAAAGAGAAGCGAGATGGAGAGAATTAATAAATTGCCGGTATCAGAACAAGAAGCGGCCAAAGAAAAATTCAAGGAGGATGACAAGTTGGCGGAACTAAAATGGGCTAGTTTCCAAACTGAATGGGATGCTTTGACATGGTCTATCACCAAGGAAGACTATGAAGAAAATGTTCGTATGTTATGCTTGCATTGGAGTAATTATCCAAAAGTTGTGAACTATTTGATGGACAATTGGTTGAATCCCCACAAGGAGAAGTTTGTAGCGGTGTTCAAAAACCAATATAGGCACTTTGACAACCAAGCTACAAGTACCGTGGAGTCATCTCACAACAGAATGAAGAAGAAGCTTCATAATTGTGATGGTGGGTTTGTTACGGTCTTCGAAGCGATGCACGATTATTTTGTCCGTGACCTTGACAGAGTTAAGGAATCTTTTGAAAAAAGCCTTTCTAGAAAACACGTCAGCTATAAAGACGAACCATTGCTCCAAAGTATTTTTTATAAGGTGTCGTATTGTGCTATTGAGAAGATAATGTACGAAATAAAGCACTATAGATTGGGCAACTTACACGGAGAAGAAGAGTGTGTTTGTCCTAACATGTCAAGTTTGGGACTTCCCTGCCGGCATATGATGCCCAAGTACGAAGAAGACGGTGTGATCCCAATTCAAGATATTGATCCGTTTTGGCAACAATTGTCTTTCGATGAACCCATCGTCGAGCAAGATTTTGGTGCATCATTTGCCGACACCCACGTTGGAAAGGCTATAGCCAAGAAATACGATACATTAAATAAGGCGCAAAGGCAAATTTGGTTGACAAACTTGAGTTACTTCGTGTTTCCGCACACAAGGTACTCTGTCAAGGAACCAATTAGAGGGAAGAGAAAAGGTAGGCCTTCTACCAAAGAATCGAGGGCCGTGGGACGGAAAAAAGCTAGGGAATTGCATGAAGAATCAAAGAAAAGAAACCCTTGTGCATTTGAGCATTTGCAAAATGAATATGAAGCAGAGGATGAGAAGGAGGACGATGCTCAACGAAAATAAGTCGAACGGAACAAGGGGGACCAAGTGTAGTAGATATTAAAGGAAAAGGTCCCGCGGTTCCCACTCAAGATAGTTCAACAATTGAACTTGGTGCCAAGGGAAAAGTTCCTCCACACCCAAACTCAATAAGAGTAAGTATGATCGCCTGTGTATGATCCTACAAAGAATAAAAACAAATTTGTTTTACTTACAAAAGTTAACAAACCAAAACTTAACAGAATAAGAGAAGTGATTAGAATAATACCTTGGTCGCTGCAACTTTGGCAGCCCATGAATGGGGATAACCAAATAATATTGCTGATTTGTCTGGGGCCTCACCCCATAGTCCTCCATTCCTCCTCTTAGGCCACAGTTGAGGTTCGGCCTTTTCTTTGGGAATTTCTTTGGCAACCACCCTTTTCTTTGCCTTTTCTTTTCTAATTTCTTTACCTTTGCCTTGAGGGACATGTTGTTCTCTGTCCCCCTCTTCTTCTTCTTCTACTTGTTGCTCTTGTGGTGGTTCTCTAATCACAAGAGAACCTCTGGGTGTTGGTAGATCACCCAAGCCTTGGAACACATTATATTCCTCTTCTGCAATTTGAGGATCACTACCAGCACCTACCTCAAAAGAGGGATTATGGGTCTTGCTCACGCCTCTCTTCTCAACCCCTAAATGCTTTCCGTGGCGAGGGGTTGGAGTGTGAGAAATAGATGTTAAATTATTACCCTTTTTATTCTTCCTACAACACACAACCAATACAAGTTAGATAATTTCCAAGCAATTCAACTTCAAGTAAAAAAAATTTGACTACACAGGAAAATTTACGGTTGGGTTTTTGAGAATAACCCAACCGTAAATGTTCTTCCATATGTTACGGTTAGGTTTTAACAAAAACCCAACCGTAACTTACATTTAACTGACTTGCATATCATTTTTACGGTTGGGTTTTTCTTAAAATCCAACCGTAATAACATAAATTTTAATGTGCGCAAATACTACGGTTGGTTTATTCTCAAAACCCAACCGTAAACTATAAAAAAAAAATTATCCATATGTTACGGTTAGGTTTTAAGAAAAACCCAACCGTAATACTCTAACAAAATTTTTATGCAAGCTAGTGTTACGGTTGGGATTTTCTCAAAACCCAACCGTAGAATGGTTTTCAAAAAATGGCGTAAATTACTTACGGTTGTGTTATCTATTGAAACCCAACCGTAAAATCCTAAACTATTCATCTTCCTCCTTTTCATTTACGGTTGGGTTTTGAAAATAACCCAACCGTAATACTCAAGAACATGAAATATTACGGTTGGGTTTTGACACGGACCCAACCGTAATATTGAATGTGTCCATCATTTTTTCCTTAAAAACATGATCAAAAATCCGAATAAATCAATTACAAGTTCTAAGAATACATGGGTTTTCTACAATACCTTAGATACACCATTGTTGGATTTTTCTCTGCTTGATTTTGCGAACGGTTATCGATTTCTTGTTGAATCTCTTGATTAGGTTGAAAGGAGAAGGGTTCATTGCCATCACTACTACCTTGAATGCTTTTATTATGGTTCTTCATCTCGAATTGTTTTGTTGATTTTAATCGACGATGAATTTTACGAATCGGCGATGAATTTAGATGGGTTACGGTTGGCTTTTTCTTTGGTTTAGTTTTTGAAAGTTATGAAAAATGTTAAGAATGTTTATGTTTAAATAGGTATAAGGGTAAAATAGACATTCCAACCGTAAATATTTTTGTAAATATTTTTTTGGAATTTCATTTCACTCTAAATTGGGTTTAAAACACAAAATTTATCCCAGATTCACCAATGTTCCACTATGTTAGAATACTAGTTTTGTTGGACATGATTGTCATATTGGCGAGTTTTTCATATTGCAGTAATAACTTGCTTTTTACTTTGCTTGGTTTCCAACATCAAATATTTGTAAATAAAACATGATCTTGACAAATTTAAATAGAAAATCTTTTTCATACATTCACATTAAAGTTGGAATTCCCCCACAAAAGAAAATAAATCTTAGTTTGACGCAACTGTTATAATAAACATAGAGTTATTGCAGGTTCTTCAGTTCTTCGTCATTGGTGGTTCAACTTCATCATTCTCCAAATCAATAATAATAGGTGGTTCAACTTCATCATTCTCCAAATCAATAATAATAGGTGGCTGGACTAACTTTGGCACCAAATCAATTACCCTTGGTGGATCAACAACTCCACCAGCTTTAGGTTGAATCCTGACGAGTCAACTCAAACCATGAGGATGTCCTCGCACTCTGACACTTTGATACTGATCATCAAAAGATGGATTATGTGTTTTACCCCTCTTATTCTTCCTATAACACACAACCAATACAAGTTATATAATTTCCAAGCAAATCAACTTCAACAAAATAAATATTCACTACACAGGAAGATTTACGGTTGGGTTTTTCTCAAAACCTAACCGTAACTTTTATCCCATATTTTACGGTTGGGTTTTGCTTAAAACCCAACCGTAATACAGAAACAATAAATTTAATGTGCTGATATGTTACGGTTGGGTTATTGAGAATAACCCAACCGTAACATATCAGTACAAAATGTAGTCTATATGTAACGGTTAGGTTTTAAGAAAAAACCCAACCGTAATACTCTAACACATTTTTATGAACGCTAGTGTTACGGTTGGGATTTTCTCAAAACCCAACCGTAGAATGTTTTTTAAAAAATGGCGCAATACATTAGTTACGGTTGGGTTATCTATTGAAACCCAACCGTAACATCCTGAACTATTCATCTTCTTCCCTTGGATTTACGGTTGGGTATTGAAAATAACCCAACCGTAATACTCAAGAACACAAAATGTTACGGTTGGGTTTTGACACGGACCCAACCTTAATATCAATTGTGTTCAACATTTTTTCCCCAAAAACATGATCAAACATGCGAATAAATCAATTACAAGTTCTAAGAATAACATGGGTTTTATTCAATACCTTAGATACACCATTGTTGGATTTTTCTGTGCTTGATTTTGCTTTTCACTATCGATTTCTTGTTGAATCTCTTGATTAGGTTGAAAGGAAAAGTGTTCATTGCCATCACTACTACCTTGAATGCCTTTAGTATGCTTTTTCATCTAGAATTGTTGTGTTGATTTTAATCGACGATGAATTTGCGAATCGGCGATGAATTGTGATGGATTACGGTTGGGTTTTTCTTTAATTTAGTTTTAAAAAGTTTTGAAAAATTATGAAAGAAATTAAAAGAGTTTAGGTTTTAATTAGTATAAGGGTAAAATGGACATTTAACTTTACCCCCCCTAGGACATCCCTTATCATAAAATTGGGTCACCTTGGCTCAACTAGGAACCCCTCTATTGATGTGGGAACCCTTACATCAGGCTTCTAGCTTTTAGTACTTTTATGTCTCTGACAGATGAACCTCACAACTATTTATACAACTAAATAATAATAAAATTAAATCTTTCACTTTTGGCTTTTGTTTCAAGTACCTATTTCACTTCATCCATTAGTTTGTTAACTTGTCTTTTATACCTCATCCTATACCTGTTTTCATTGCTTAGTTATGTCTCGGTTTTTACAAAGCAACAAGAAATTTGAGATAGCCATTCAACTAATTCGAAAATGAAAAGAAATCTTAAATTCTTTTAATTATTAATTTAATATGGTTTGCAAACGGTGCTAGTGGATTTTATCTGTTATTGAGGAAATATGAAAATGTCACACTGATTTTTAGTATAAACCGTAAAAAAAAAATGGTCTTTACAATGATCAACGCACCCAATCATTTTTTATTTATTTATCTCATAATCTGCTAAATATGAAATGCTGATTTTATCATGTGAAATATTTATACTGAGGGGCTAGGTTCTCCAAAACATTGAAATACGTGGCTTTGGGTTAACTTTTACATTTTTGAAAAGAGTTTGGTTAAATAAGTTGTAAGCTTTATTTCTTGTCTTCTAGCTGTTATTGTCTAAAAAATATTTTGAACAACTATTTACATCCCTTACATAATTCTTTTCTTTTTATTGATCTCCAGTATCAATTCTATTATCTCACCCACTGGTATTTAGGTTAATAGTATACCGCTTGTCTATTTTTCACAGGTCTTTAAGTCAAATTTTATTATTTATTTATTTTTAAAGCATAAAATTTTATTAAAAAGGCTAATTATATGTGGGTAAGTGATACCTATTGAGTCATTTAAAACAATATGGTTAATAAAAACTGGGATTATCTGGTCCTAGATTCTTGTCGAGAAATTGTCTGCTTGGCTGCCACCAGCTGCGTAGTTAGCAAGTCCATCTGCCGCTTGGTTTCCTTCTCTGTAGTTATGTTAAACAATGCATTGAGGTATTTGTAAAAGTCTTAGATTTATCTTTTTGATCATTCTTAAGATATACCAAGGTGGTTCCATGGTGGTGGTTACGAAGCCTAACAGGTTTTCCAACTCCGTCTCCAGAATTACTTTTGGCTATCCTCTTTCGATTGCGGTCCTTGACGCAAGTAGCATGGCCCAAGTTTCTAATGTTAAGGCAGTTGTGATTCTAAGTGGTTGTGCCAAGACCAGAACTATTCTTGTTTCTGAATTTCTGCAAATGAATCCTGCACCTGCTAAACCTGGATGACCCCTAGACGCTCCATCTGTGTTGATCTTAATCCAGTCCAAGTTAGGACCAGTCCATCCTACCGAGATGGTTATTGTTCTTCTTGCATCGTTTGGAGAGTTAGTAACTGATGGTTCGCCGGGTAACACCGGTGATAAAGTTTTCTTTGCCCAAGAAAACTCTTGTTGTTGTGTAACTGTCCTTATCACTATATTATCTCGTGTTGATTGGGTATGACAAAAAATATATTCATTTCTAGTTAGCCAAAAAGACCATAAGAGAAAACAGATGGAGGTTATGGTTATAGGTGGACACGATTGTTTTAAGAGTTGAATTATGGTTGTTTTGGAATTTATGGATGGTAGAAAAGTAGTACTAGTATTTTGGTTTCTCCGAAGATGATTGAGGAGGGTGTTCCAGGCTGTGACTGCAATTGGGCAACATGAGAGTAGATGATCAGCTGTTTCTGGTTTCGTGTTACATATATATATGCTTTCTCTCTCTATATATACACACATAATTGCATGCATTTCTTCACCAAATTTAATGCATGGTAAATGTTCTTGGTATAAATTGTTGGTTTGGTCACGACATGGGTCTATTATTAAGTTTAATTTATATTCGCATTTTTAATGAGTTTAGTCTGTAAATGGGATTTAATGTATTGGTGAATGAATCTTATATTTGATTAAGTAGTAGTTGGAAATAAAAGAAAAAAAATATAAAAAATTGTTGAACTGTTAGAAAGTCCAGGACAACTGGCATTCTCTCGAGATACCGTTCTAGAAACGGTTAGGTGGTATCCGGAATAACCCTCACAAAAATAGATGAGGAATCTAAACAAAAATGTTTGATTTATGTGATTTTAGGAATGGTCTAAATGATTATTGCAAGGTTTGGATTTGACAGGTTTAGATATTTAATCCGTTACATGGTTTAATCTGGGGCATTTAATATTTTTAGAAATTCCCTACTGAGTTGTGGTTGCTCATCCCTCTCTTTTCGTCTCTTCCCACAGAGTTCGAGGAACAACTAGCGCAGTAAGCGGACTTAAATCTTATGACATAATATTTAAAAGTTAATATTTTGCATGATGCTACTATATGATATAACGGGGATATTTGGGTATTTTACTGATTGCGGATTATATTATTATTTTTCCTTTACTTCTTTATAAATTATGGATTTGTTAATTGTCTTTAATTATTTTATTATTTTCATGAGATATGATTTTAGTTAAATAGATTTTTAAATAATTGTTTAAGATATATATTTTTGAAATATTTTCTTTAAGAAATTTGTTGGATTAGTTAATTTAATTATGTTATAAATTTTATTCATCATCTTTGTAATTGTTGTTTAAAAAAAAAGTTGTTCCATACTAACGTCTTGGGAATTTGATCTTGCTAGTTGGGTTAGACCCGAACCATCGGGTTAAATCCGGCCCGATAGAAGTCCGAATTTTTTGTTCGTTACAATACTAGTGTTATATCTTCAATCACACTTATTTTTCTCTAACTAACTATTTATCTACTCCGGGAATCTCTGTGAAGTCTGGATAAAAAAAGCCTTATTTCAGGATGTTGGTTATTTATAGATAATATCAAGAGAGAGTATTGGAGATATACAAAAATTTTGAAACTATATTATACATAAATTATGTCTACTAGTTTAAATCAGACATGAATTTTCTGTTTAGTTTGTTAAAAAAAGGGATTCTTGGTTAGATCTTGTTTTAGACAATTTATTTATTTATTTCCCATAAATAACGATAAAACACATGACGTAAATAAATGGAACACCAATTGGAACTTTATATGGTCGAACCAAATCTGGGTTATTAAGTCTTAACGTAATAAAAGACAATATCTCCAATAGCATACCAAACCACATAAGAAATTAGTTGCATAAATAATATATCAAATTTTAATAATATAATACCGAATGAATTCGCACTAGGCATCAAAATTCCACCCCATGGTGTATTACACCGTTTAGCTCTCCATACAAACAAACCAGGTAAAAACCAGAGATTTGTTATTCCTTCTGTCTGAAAAAGAAGAACTACTTAACTGAGCCTCAAATAATCCAATACTTGATAAAACTGATCCAATCTTAACCCACCATATCAACCATGGACCACCAATCATTCCTGCTGTTGTAGCTAAATATCCAACATTAATCTTATCTTGGTCGAACTCTAGAGCTCCTGCTATTGTTATCAGAGGGATCAGATACCCTAAACAAGTCATAATTCCAGTAGAAAACTAGGCCTTCGGGAGTGTCTTTTGTGGATATTCTACTTCTCCTACTAAATTACTTGCATTATCCCAAAAGTTTAAATTCTAAAACAAAGTATTACATATATTTGGTTAATCGTTTAACCTGAAATTATTGTCGTTTTTATCAAAACTCAACAATTTGTGCCATTGAATTTTAGGTATTGACATACCAAGCATAATAATAAATGGCATCATAGAAACTAAACCAAGACCAATAACAAACCACCCAACAACATTTAATCTCATATAATTCACAAAGGATAACAATATTGTAGTTGTACTGATAATTAATGTACGATGCAGATGTCTTTGAAGGAACAATATATTCTCGTCCTTCAAATAATTTACCATCATAACTGGGTATACATCATTATTAGGGGATCCACTGAGAAATTTCAAAGAACCTACCAAGATCCCCAAAAAGGAGCAAAAGTGTAATACCCCGTATTTTTTTGAATACGGGCTTACATCCCAAACCTAACCCATAAGAGGTGGGTGTAGTGATTGGGCATTGTGTGTGTACACATCTTTGTTAAATTTGGTGTCACTATCAATATTAATTAATAATTGTATGCTTCGGTGTACACAAACTATTATATGTACTAGTTTTTGAAAGTTTTGTTTACGAAAATGTTTTATTGTACAATGACTTCATTTTTGGCGTCTTGAGTAATCGAAATAATTAACGTAATTTTAATCGCCGTGTTTTCTGATCAGTGTTATCTTGGACTAATAGTTTTGCTCGAATTTTACAGTCTTGACTTATTTTGGGTTTGGGGTAAATAAATAAGATACTTAACAAAAATCTGTGTAAGGTGATGGAACTTCGGTTTTTAATTGTTTTTGCTTTATCGGTTTTGAATCTGAAGACGAAATTGTTTTTAAGGGGTCAAAAGGTAACACCTTGTATTTTGATTTTTGAATTTCAGGACGAAATTCCTTTTAAGGGGTTAATAGTGTAATATCTCGTTTTATTCTAATACGAGCTTATAGCCCAAACCTAACTCATAAGAGTTGGGTGCTGTGATTGGGCATTATGGGTGTACACATCTTTGTTAAATTTGGTGCCACTATCAAATACTAATTAGTAATTACATGTTTGGGTGTATGTAGCTAACTAATGTGGCGTGTTTACCAAAATAGTGCACATCTTATCATCCCTTATCAATTCATTCATTATTTTGATCATGTAATTACAATTTTGTAATTTTAAAAAGTAATATTACATTTCATTTAATAAAATTCATTCGAGTTTGAATTTTTGGTTTTATGTATCTAAAATATTTTAGAACGAAAAAACTGGTCATATACGAGTGGGCTTTGGAAATCTGGACTTGCTAGCTGGATCAGATCCGACCCACAGGACGAATCCGGATCTGCTGGAAGAGCAAAAATCCGATCTATCACAAATATCTTTAGATTCCCAAATTATATAACCACCGTTACCTGGATAAGTAGCAAGTTCAGCATTAATCAAAGCTACATACATACTCCAAATGAATGGGAAGATTAAGAACACCAGCAAAGAAAAAAGTGTTCCTACTGCTTGAATTGCAGGTTCTTCTTCATTAGGACCTCCTGAAACTTTAAAAAATATTAAAAAGACGAGAGGTATTGATGTCAGTTTCTTCACTGATGGTTTTGGAATATGGCTAGGGCTTTCAACTTTGATTTCATCCAGCTCGATTCTTTAAGTCTTCGCCACTTCTAATGATAAAAAAAAACCAATGATATGAAAGAATAACTTGGGGTAATAACTCTACTGAAAGGAAAAAAAAATTGGGTAAAAGAAAAACTTGGGGTGATAACTCTATGATATCAAGGAAAAAACCCTTGTGATATGAAAAAAGAACTTAGGTGAATTTAGGGTGATAACTCTGCTTATACTAGTGTTATATCTTCAATCACATTTATTTTTCTCTGAATAGCTATCTATCTACTCCAAGAATCTTTGTGAAATCTGAATGAAAAAATTCTTATTTGAGGATGTTGGTTATTTATAGATAATATCAAGAGAGAGTATTGCAGATATACCAAAATTCTGAAATTGTATTATACATAAATTATGTCTACTAGTTTGAATCAAACACAAATTGTGTTTAGTATATTAAAGGAAATATATTCTTGGTTAAATCTTGTTTTAGTTTTTAGACAATTAATTAATTTATTTATTTTTTGATTAATACGGGCATACTAATCTGTAGTTAAGATGGAATTATAAACAAAACACAAAAAATCATATCATAAAGATTAGGATTTTGTTATTTTATGTTTTCATGCACAAGATAAGAACCAAAACTTATAATTATCATAAAGTATATATACGAGTAAAAATATATGGTAATTATCTTTTTTTTAAGCATTATCGTAATTGTCTGATAGATGGTTGATGTCAAATATTTTAAGGGCCATGCTTTAAACCATTCTATAATTTTGAGACACGGAGCCACATATTAGAAATCTATGGCCCATATTTACGTTATGGAGGTATTATATCTCCAACTCCAAACTCGATTACTATTGAGATATAATTCGTTTCGGATTAAAGATCCAAATTGGACCCCGTTGCCCAAAAAAACTTTATTTTAATTTAAAATCAAACACATCGATTTTAGAGGGATGTAAGAAATTTATATGTCGATGGCACAAGCTGGATATAAGATGCATTTTATAATAAAAAACAAAATTATTACAAGTGGGCTTGGGAGCCAGTTGGACCGCACGCTCATGTTTTAAGCTTGTTTCGCCCTAGTATGTGGTCCAAAGATTAAACTATTGATGTAGTCTATTTAAAAAACTTATTTTAAAGGTTGTTAAATTTCTGAAGGGGCTGCAATCTAAGACGAAATAATGTCATATTGTAGTAAATTTAATAACTCATTATCCGATCATTTTTTATAATGGATAAAATACCTTCACCTAATTTATTATTAATAATTTAATTAATTTAGTTAATCAACCGATAGTTATTAGATTAGAGTAGTGAATTTAATTTATAGTTAGTGGTTCAAAATGAGAGTTAAGTATCTTATTTTCAGAATAAGAAGGAAAGTTAAAAACCCATATAAGGCTGGGTCGAAGATGAAAATTTCTATCGTATCTGGATTTCTCTATACCTATGGCTAGGAAATGATGAAGTCCTATTCGTAGATACTACATAGGTTTGTCCTTTGTAAATGAAGAACTAATCCACATACAGATGTACTATTCGTAGATGAGTTAAAAATCAAAATAACTTCAACGATTGTGGTTAAGTTTTATAATCGTCTAGGTTTAGGATATATTTTACTATCCGTATATTACACTTTAAAAATTTACGGAAACTAAATACAACCAATGGCTAGAAAATTGTTGACATAAAAAACAGATTTGTATACGGCTAGGAAAGACAACCTATAACTAGAAAAGTTTTGAAATAAAATAAATTTTCTTTGGCTAGGTCGTACGACGAATTTCCTAGCTATATCTGGTTTAGTATTCTTTAATTATGAAGAACAAATTTTTCCACGGCTAGGAAATGGTGAACTCGTAATCGTACAATGCCTACAATTAAGAGTTCATTATTTCCTAGTCATAGATATTGTGGAACCCTGATATAGCTAGCAAATTAATGTTCGGCCTAGATATAGATGGATATGTTATCCTTCTTCCAGAATAATGAATACGAGTACTCGATCTTAAAAAAAATAATTCATCTTTCTTCATTGATACGATAATTTTTTTTTAAAATAATTTTAAAGTAAATAATAATAATGCAAAAAAAATAAAAGAAAATGGTCGGTTAATACATTTCCCAAATTTTAGACCTAAATAGATTTATTCTATTACGGGCCATCTAGATTACCAGCAACCTTTAAAACAAGTTTCTATTACGAGGGCTGTAAGAATTTTGACAAGTTAAGGCGAATAAGGTTGTTTTGAAGTAAATTTGATAACCCCCTAGCCAAATATTTTCTATAATGACTAAATTATCTTCACTTACTTATGCTTTAATGATTTTAATTAGTTGATTTAATTGGGTGTTAATTTGTTAGATTGGATTAGTAAGATTTAACTTAGAGTTAGTGATTGGGATTTAACTTACCTAGCTAAATTTTTACCCATAATCGGTTAGGTAACCTAGCCGACTCGCCACAGTCAGATATGTCGGGAAAAATTTTATATGAAAAACAAACCAATATACAGCTAGGTATAACAAATTTGACCAAGTTGTATTTGGGTTTGTTCTAGCTGCAGATAAATTATGTAAAGAACATCATCCACCTATAAACCCCAAACCAATAGCTTTAGGAGGACCAAACATAAAGAAAACAGAATATCTCAATAATGCCTTACTAGATAAGTCATCTTGGAGGCTTATTAGTGAGCCTGATACTTTTTTGGAAATGATCCTTAAGCATAAGTACTCCTAGATACTGGAGAGAAACCATAACCTTCATAATGTATTACTGCTACTACAAATCGACGACGAAATATGGATTAACGCAACAAGGTTGTAGATGGTGGAATTTTGATAAAGACGAATATTATTAATAGATATAGGGATGTTTAAATAGTTCCCCCATGCCTTTGACTACACCATATTGACCAAGGGTCAACTGGATGTCGGCCTACGATTGCCCCTGTACCATCCTTCTCGTCCTTTCATGCACGATATCCTATCCCAGATTTCCAGTGTTCGTACCATATATCAGTATGGGTGCTTCATAGATCTCAGTGCTCCCCATTCGTGTTCAGAATTAATATATGGGGTATTAGTACCGGTTCATATCGGAGTGTGAGGGACAATGTTTGTTGTTAGGCCAGCTAGCTCCTACTAGCTCAGCGACAACCATGAAGACTTCTCTGGCATTAGAATTTGGACCTCAGTACTACAGTAATAAATACTTGTCACGTTTTATGACCCTTGTGAAATTGTGAACCCTATTAGGATCCCTGAATCATACTTGAATTTTTCATATTCCTGGTACAACATGCTTGCTTCACGGAATCAGTTGCCTAGTAATCGGATTCCAAGGGAATTTGGGCGATTCTGTAAACCAAACAGCTTTGAGGAATTCATAATTGGATTTTTGGAGAATTGGATTACCGTAAAATTTCCGTTTTCTATTGCAGTCGTCGACTGGTGCAGTGGAAACCAATTCTTTGGAATTGAGAGTAATTCATTTGAATTGACATAATTACCCTTCTTCACAAATATCAAAACTGATTGAGTAAAAACTGGTTTATAAATTTGGAACTCTCTTCTTGTCTGACATAAAACTAAGGCGAGGGTTTTCCAAAATTACTCATTCACACTTTCCCTCTAGCATATGTTTTTTTCTCTCGTCTAAGATATATCATCATGGTGAAAAACTAGGTTTTCAGAATTGGGTATATTTGATTCCAAACTAATAACATTAGATCTAGATCAAGATAATAACTTCGAACTAGTTTCTCAACTTTTTTGATCATTTTATGGACTTTCAGATTTTTCACTACGATTATTTAGAGCTTAGGGTTTGAAATTGAAGTTGTTTCTTAATTTTTTTTGTTCATTTTGTGGACTTTCGGATTTTTCTCTAAGAATATTTGGTGGTTAGGGTTTGAAATTGAAGTTCTTGGAGGTTAATGGTCTAGTAGTCATTTTACACCGTGTATTACTTTTCTGTAATTCCTTTCTTGAAAACCTGAACCAAACACCAAAAATTTTGAAGTTGGAATACATTCCTAGGAATCCAATTCTTAGGCTGTCAATAACTTTATAATGACCCGGCCCTCCACCGATATTGTCTCCACTTAGCCACTGCGGTCATCCGGCAGTGTGGGGTTTTTTACGGGCACCGCTGCGGTCATCCAGCAGTAGCTTCCCGGGAGGTCACCCATCCCTGGATTATTCCCGCCCGAGCACGCTTAACTGCAGAGCTTTTTGCCAACTCTGAGCCAGTTGTGCTGAAAATACCTCGGTGTTAGGAAAGGACAAACAATTACCTATATTCCATTCGGCGAACCCTACCTGCCGAATTGGGGTATTACAATACCACCACCTTAAATTGGAGCCGTCGTCGGCTCCGGAATATATTCAAGCCCAGATCTCCGACGTTCCCTACCACCTATGACCAATACCTGGAACACCCCGTCCAGCGTACTCTCTCACCCTTGGCAGGTGACCCGTCGTCGACTCTGATACCATTTGTAATGACCCGGCCCTCCACCGATATTGTCCCCACTTAGCCACTACGGTCATCCGGCAGTGTGGGTTTTCTACGGGCACCGCTGCGGTCATTTATTGTAATACCCCAATTCGACAGGTAGAGTTCGCTGAATGGAATATAGGTAATGGTTTGTCCTTTCCTAACACCGAGGCCTTTCCAGCACAACTGGCTCAGAGTTGGCAAAAAGCTCTGCAGTTAAGCATGCTCGGGCAAGAGTAATCCAGGGATGGGTGACCTCCCGGGAAGCTGCTGATGGATGACTGCAGCGCTGCCCGTAGAAAACTCCACACTGTCGGATGACCGTAGTGGCTAAGTGGGGACAATATCGGTGGAAGGTCGGTCATTACAAAGTGGTATCAGAGCCGACGACGGATCACCTGCCAAGGGTGAGAGAGTACGCTGGACGGGGTGTTCCAGGTATTGGTCTCATAGGTGGTAGGGAACGTCGGAGATCTGCGCTTGAATATATTCCGGAGCCGACGACGGCTCCAATTTAAGGTGGTGGTATTGTAATACCCCAATTCGACAGGTAGGGGGGACAATATCGGTGAAAGGTCCGGTCATTACAAACTTGAACCAAACGCACTAGTAATATAGGGAGCAAACATCTTTAGTTTTCCTATGGACTAAAAGGTTACTTTTAATTCACATAAAGACAAAAATGAGCTAGTGACTCATAGGTTCTAAGATCAATTCCTACGAAGGCCAACAAAATAACATTAAAACCTTATTTTCTCCGACAATATATAGTTTCTGCCGAAGAGAGTCCCTTCTACAGACATGATCATCAGTTGTGATGTTACTTGAGTTTACGGTATCTAAATCGATTTGATCCGATTAATTGGTTCTAATTAACAAGTGGACGTACCTCATAATTATTGGGCAGGCAAACACTGCTAGTCGTAAGATAAAGAAAAATGCTAAGCAAGTCTTATGTCTGCGGCTACCAAACATTTTTTAATGAATGGAGAAGGTGAAAAGTCCATCGCAGTATACCTTTCCAAGAAGGTGGGATTAAGCGGGGGTTAGAGAGGATTTTTCTATTGCACATGAGCCAAGGTTCCTCTCAAATGTAGTCCATGCATAATGCATGGGCTACATTTAAGAGAAGCCTAAGGGCTTTTGGCACAGGAATACAAAAGGTTAAACAGTGCACAAAAAGTAAATTTTAAGTCGAATTTTAACATCGAAACAACCAAGTCAACTCAATCTCATTTTTTTTACATGCAAGTTGAGTTCATTTTTGTATTTATTATACAACGGCTGAATCTCTCAACAAGAATCAATGGATGGTTTATAAATGGCAGACAAAAAGATGTAAAATTATTAATTTTCAAAAAGAGTAAGAAAAAATTGATTGATATCAATTCTCATGCAGAAATCCCTTATCCTCCAAATAAGACGCAATTTGTTCTGCCATGGCACTTGGAATTGCGCAATTTTCAGCACTTTGTTGCTGTATTTCTATCTGAGAAGACAAAGAAACACGAGATAAAATAAATAGAAAGATATTTTTTATTGGGGAACAAGGAAAATGTAAGGAAAAGGAAAATAGATTCATGGTAATGCAAAATATAGGAAGGTTAATAAATACAAAATAGCTAGCAAGAGATTTAACTTGCAAAAGCGTCCTGTTTTAGTTCCTAGTTTAGTTACAGAGAAAACTAAAGATTCTGAATATTCCAGCAAACGGATCATTAACAACATATCACTTTCTGCACTACATGTAGGTTTTGTCGTTAGCCCATGTTAGCTTCGGATAAACTTATCATGTCATTGCTATATGTTTTATTGGTACATGACTGATTATTAATTACACAATTCCCTCCAATTATGAGACTTGCAAGAAAAATACTTTTTTTGGTAACTGATGGAGTTGTATGAAAGTGAGAGTGCAGTCTACACTGACAAAACTAAATGCAATGCAACCAAGACAGTATTTTCCACGAAGGTTGCAATGCCTTGAATTGACATGATATGGGCATGTGTTACAGTACAGGAAAGGTTATATTTGCTTTACAAATTCCTAGAATCCCCTTAATGTGAATTGCGCAAGATGATTCTATTTGTTCTTTCTAAACAGGCATGTCAGAGAGAGAAAAAAAGAGTAATTGACCAAAATTAGAAACTTCTAAAATGGAAACGAATAAATCACCAAGTAAAATAGGCTTGTCTATAGGAATTATTAAATTTGTTTCTATCGTTTTATTAGTGTGGAGAAAACAGAGTAGAATCTCATTAGCATGCATGAATAATTCTAGAGCTGCATACCTCACAATTCAGAGGTGGTTCATATGGATCATCTATCCCTGTAAAACCTGCATATCATTAGTAACAAAAGTGTGTCAGTCGGCTGCCGCCTCAAAAAGCTATTAAGAGCAACAGACCAGCATTATTATAGATAGCCATTAGCACTTCCGACAGTAATCATCATCAGAACTCTATCTAAGTCAACAGTTTTGGTTGGCTGAATGAAACCTAATTTTCTATTCAACCACATGCTTTTTTTCCATTACTAATCTACAACTCGAACGCACAGTGGCACACCTATTTCCATTTCAAAGCAGATATGCCAGCACTACAATGTTTTCATGAATGTTTTTTTGTATTTACATTTCACATTTCATCTTCCAAATTTTTTGAATCATCCTTCTGACAGATACACATTCTGGGGGAATCCCAATGCTCAATTGAAGAAATACTGCACTTCATTGCTAAATTCGTAACAAGATTTACACAAGATATTCTCCATTATTTACTCATACAAGCACAATTTCAGAATGTTTCTTTCATCATTATCTCAGTCATATACCATATACCCTTGTTTCGCGTTCCAATCCCTTACCTGCTACTACAGCACCACAGTAACAAGAGAAGATGCAATGAGAAAAAGAAAACGTGAAACAATATTGTAGAGTGATTGCTCCAATTCTACCAAGGATCATTTAACTAACTACCAACGCCCAACTTATTCGCAGTTGTTTGCACTTACAGTAAGTGCGTGTATATTTTACTCGTCACACAAACTTAAGCAACAAATTAAGCTTTTAAAAGGTTTCAAAGACACTAATATTCTGGATATAAAGGGATCCATTTTAGGACATATTGTACGTTGTTGGTGAACCCACTTGGTTTTTTTTTTATGGAGGTTAAAATAACATATGAGTCTACAAGGTAAAAGACGTCTAGTAAGATTTGAACTCAAAATCAAATGCCTCAGTTACTAATTTCATTTTTTGTATATACGGTTCATTTCTCTTGGTAAGGTCATATCTTATAGGAACTCAAACAAATGCCTCAGTTACCGACTTGATGTTTTGATATATAAGGTTCATTTCTCTTGGTAAGGCAACGCCTTCTAAGAAAAACCATATGGTTATTCACGTTCCAGTTGAGATTTTTCAGAGACCTGTGAAACAAACCAAAACTCGGGGATACTATAGTTTTGCAGCTTTTGCTTCTACTAATTCTAAATGTGCGTATGGCATCGGACATCATTACTGATATAACTAATACTCCTATAAAGCAAAACTATAGCAAATTTACATTATACTAATGTTCAATAACTGTAAATGCACGATTCTGGTCTAGTGGTCTTCTTACTCTCACCTATATCAGTACATAAACGGTAGTTTACTGCAAACTAATGTCAAAGAACTTTTGAATAGGGTGCAAGAGAATTCCTTTCCCCAAGCAGTTGGTGGAGGCCATATAACTAACTTAAGCTTGTGAACCAGAAATGATGACAAACTCATGAATCATGTCCGTCAGAAAAGAATTGGGTTACAACAAACTCACTTCTGTTATTCTCATCTCATGTTACTGAAATTGTGTTACAACAATTCTAACTTCAGTTTATATTCCACACTTTATTCATTATAGCTGAAGCATGTAATTTATTCAGCGATAACTCCCGTTAATTAGTAAAGCCAACGTAAGGAATGGCTCCTTTTATCAAGTTGTGATTATCAACCTTATTCTACAAAACAAGGACGAGAAAGCTCTTAAACATGAGTCAGATAATCCAAGCTAGACGATAATTTGTTAACAGCCCTCAAAAGTAATGGTGTTTCTTATGCAAGGGTGTTTCCTAATATGTTGCATTTGCATCTCATACCATTAGGAAACTTATGTCACACACTCCTATTTCAGAATAAGGTAATAAGTTCATACCTTTGATTTTTCCAGCACGTGCAAGCTTGTAGAGGCCTTTCGCATCCCTTTCCTCACAAACTTCTAGAGACGTATTCATAAAAACCTGTTAAAGTAGGTTATGAGTCCCACATCCCAGCTTCAAGAATCATGCTTTTCAGTTGGGTACTGAAAGTTATGTTAAGAAGCTGTGAAAACCCTCGCCTCGATAAAATTATCATCTTGCAATAGAGCACGGCAAGCATTGCGATCCTTTCTGTATGGAGAAATTAAACTAGCAATACATATTAAGCCCGCATCAGCAAAGAGCTTTGCTAGTTCCCCTATTCACCACAAAGATAATCAGATAGGAACTTAAACTTAAGCTGTTAGGCACACTTTTAAGTAAAAGCAAATACTATACAACACAAAGATAATCAGCAAGCAAAACAAAGTTCAGAAACCTGGAAACATGGTTACCATGATATCTTCTATTTCTTCTTTTACGGTTAGAATATAGTATATTAGTGCTTTAGAATTCTTACCAACCCTACGTATATTTTCTGCACGAGCTTCTGCTGAAAACCCAAGAATCTTGTTCAATCCATGTCTTACGTTGTCGCCATCAAGCACGTATGTGAGCTTTCCTCTGTTGAGTAGTTCTCTACCTAGTGAGCATGCTACCGTACTTTTTCCTACAAGAGCAGGACTAATTGTTTCAGAAAGTGATGTCATGATGCATGTATTTTAGTTGTTTATTACGCTTCAAGGCTGTTAATTTATAGTGAAGTATAAATATAGAGAATAAGACAGAAAACATGTTTAAGAAACTTGCAAAGTTTGAGTTAAACAAAAGAAGTTCAGCAATCCTGAGCGATCTGTAGCATGTCTTTTGAGAAGCTTCCTCTAGATGTAGCTATTTCTTGATATGCAGGGTTTGGTAGCCACTTTTAGAATGGGCAAATAAATCTAGAAGAGACTGGTTCAATACTTGTCTGATTGTTTCGAATCAGCATATCAGTGGGTTGCTGGATACAAGTAGCCCAGTGTCCGGCACAACATGGAAATGCTATGCCAGGCGTTATTTAAAATAAGGCAACATAATGGATATTTATTAGCATTTATTTGCCCCAACAATAAAATTAACTCATGTACATGTACCATATACTACTTGGTATACAGGTAGCTCCATAATATGTTTCTAACCACCAATATTCTGCATTCAGTTTTCAGCCACCACAAGGTTTAACCCTCCATCCTACCATTTTTTTTTTTTTTTACTTTTTGGTGATTCCAGAAGTCTCAGAGTTGGTGTCCAACATGTTGGACATGACACTAGTTGGAAAGAGTATGTGCGGGATACTCAGCCCAAAGAGTATGTGCGGGATACTCGGCCCAAAGAGTATGTGCGGGATACTCGGCCCAAATTAACAATGGTGGGACCCCACCTATCCTAAAGATAGCAGAACTCATAATTCCTTCATATTGAGAAGTTTATATCCCAGAAAAACCTTTTCTTGTGGTTTAAAAATACCAAGTAAGAGGGTTACTTCTAAACTGTTCTACTGCCAAGTACTTTTTTGCCTATATTTACTATTTCATACTTTAATTTTCTGAAACCAAGTCCCACGGTGCATAAATGCTTAACAAAGATAGTCAAAGCCATAAATCAGAGGACACATATATATCAGTATAATAGCTACATTCCTTTTTTTCCATGTTTGACCTTTATCCTGAAATCTACCCGAGAGAGACAAGTTACTTTCATTTGTAACTTTTTTGTTTTTGTTTTCGATTTCTACATCTATATTCTATAGAAAAGCATTACAGTTCATCATTTAGGCCGTTAATTACCTTAACATTATACCAGAAAAAAGGAAGCAGTTACAACCAGTTGAATATTTTGGTTCAGCCGTTCTGGTCTTTTGACATATGCTCTTGCAATTAGATTACTGCACATGATTCATGGTTTGGACAAATATAGTAAGTGATTTACCAAAACTACAGGTTTCAATAAGATGTTTTCCTTTACAATCATTGATTTATTGCATCTCAATTTTTTTTGAATTCACTTCTTTCAAAATCGCTCTGACTTTACTCCTCCTTAGGCAAAAGAACTGCTTGAAGTTTTCACTTCAAGTGTTATTTGGTTATTAATGCTCTTAAAGTTTAAGCCATCATAGCTTAAATATAGAAGTCTTCTTTTCAACTTGACAAGTTTTAATAATCAGACTCATTAGATTTAACTATTCTACACCATGCCCATTTTCTAAGCATAAGCTATCCATCTCTGAGAATACACCATCCACATAAATAACACATGAAAATCAGATTGCATGAACAGTAAAAATCTCAAACTCAAATATCTGCCTCATATGCAGTGAGGTAAAAGGCGGCACCTTAGGCTGGGATTTTTGGCGCCTTTCTCATTAGGCGGCCTGGACCTGGGCGCCGCCTTAGGCCAAATGAGTAAAAACAGAAAACAAATGTTATTTTTTTGCTAAATCAAAGAGTAAAAACAGTATGAAGAGAGAGAATTTTGTGAAGAAATCCTTCAATTCTTGACTCTTCTTCTTTTTAAAGAGGAGGCTTCAAAAGATAAGGGAATGCTATGACTCTTGCGTTTAGTTAAAGTAAAAAGAAATGTCTTAAAAAGATGACTACGACCTTATAAATTAGATTTTTTACATAAATAAAGCTAATTACAAATAACATATATAATTTTTATGTGCAGTTATATGTGTACGCCTACTCCCGGCTAATCCCTGAGTAGTCCCTCTAGGCCCCACCCAGCCGTCTGGCATCCACCTAACGACTTTTGCTACATAGCTCATATGGCAATCCCTACACATCATAAGTATTCTATTGCAATGCCATATCACCTTCAAACCAAGGTTAACAGTGACAAGGCTAGATTTTTCTTTCAGATGAGTCACTGATCTGATTTCACAAAGGGAACAAACATTACCACTATAATCAAAGAAAATTACCAATTAATTCTTCATAGATTGTAACAATCAACTACATCAGTAAAACACCTAATTGCTTATTTTTCCTGTGGAGATCAAGTATGAAATTCACACTTCCAAAATACTATTCATGATTATTACAAGCACAAAAGTTATGCTTGTCCGGAGATTCAGGAATCAAAAGCATAATTAGCAATCAAACGACAACTTAAAAAGAGCTATTCGGTTTCTTATATATGATATATATTAGGGATATAACATAATTCAAGTGAACACATGTCTTAACTGACCTGCTCCGCTAAGACCCGTAATCCATACAACACATCCCTTTTGATTTAGTAGCTTCTGCCTGTCAAGTTTTCCAACCCCACATTCATGCCAGAAAATATTTGTAGAATTTCCTACTGTAGACATCACAGAGGTGGTCACCTGTCCAAACAACAATGGTGCCGATTTCAAGAGTCTAAACTTCAATATAGACCAGCCTATTTCTGCAGATTATTTGTTTACAATGTTCCTCATTTTATAGATGAACCAATGGAAGTGAAAAGCAGTGTACTTGTAACTTGTAAGCAAACCTAATCTCTATCAATTCCTAAGGGAAGAACTAGAGTTCTATTTCCTGAAAAATTACAAATCAGGAAAGAGTTTTACTAGTTCTAGTCTATAAACAGTGTGCTAGTAGGTACATTTAGAGTGGGATGGATTTCTACTAGAATCGAGTCCGAAGAGGAAATAGGATGAAAGGAGACGCAACCCCCAAGGTAATGTAAGTGTAACCATGAAGGTAAAGTTGGTAACATCTTGACGTTAATGAAATAGAGAGATGCAGCGCCTAAGGTAAGGTAACCTCGAAAGGAAAGTTGTAAAAGTCTTTCGCTAACCAAATAATATTACATTCTTATTGAGAAACGTTTAGTTATGTTGTTTATCTTATTGGGTCTAGTTTGATCATGAGCAATCTCCAACCTATAGAATCACATTTTGATACGAATACAGTCATCATTCAAAAATAGAAAATAGCCATCTCCATAGAAAAATATTCCATGCCATATAAGGGAGAACCAAACAAGATAAAACTATGCATAACAAAAAATGTGACTACAGACATCCAAGAAAAAATAAAAGACATGTCATTACGATTAGATGGTCTGATCTAAGAAGATACGTGTTTTTTACCCAATTACACGTATCTTACCATCACTCAAATAAAGAAGCATAACATGCGTATATATGAATCCTCTTTTCTCATCAGGCCCAATTTTAAAAAAGTTCTTACGGTTAAGTATGTTTTTGTTTTGTCATTGTACCATCTTCATAAAACCAACAAGAATCAGCAAGAACCTTAGAGAATTAATAGAAACACAAATGATCTCAAAAACTTCCAGAAATTAGAATTGATTTACATTTCAAAACCAGATTTATTTATTTTTAAAAACCTAATTAATTCTTTGTTTTCCTTTACTTGCAAGGAAAAAAATGATCATTCGTTTTTTACTGAATCAAATCGAAGGGGACACAGAATTAAATAAATTAAATACCTGAAACAAAACCTTGAAATTTTTTTCTTCTTTTTTGTTTTTGGTTCCTGATATTCAAATTTCAAACACACGGGCTGGGCAGTCAGGTGAAGAGAGAGACGGAAGGAATTGATCTAGAAATGGAAAGGGTTGATTCGGTAAAAGTAGCCTAGTTCCAAGGAGTTGTTTTTGAACGAGGACGCTTTTTAATAGGGCTATGGGTTTTGGGACGACGAGTACGAAGTGCACTAGGAGCGAGCAACCACTATGTGAGCCATTTCTCACCCTACATGTGTACTGTATTTCCCTCCTAATCACTTCCGGGAAGGGAAAATTTCTCTCGGGGATACTTTGCATCTGTCTCATAATTGTAATTGGTCAGATATTAAGTATCGGCCTTCATTCATTTTTTTGTTTATTCTTTGTTCGCACTTTTTTTTCTTCTAGACACGATCTTGACCGCCAGTTTTTCTATAACGATCCTATTTTCTGAATCGACCATTACAACGACTATTCAAAAAAGTGGAAATTATCATATAATATATAGTCCGAGGACAAAGAATTATTGAAGAATCAGAAATTATCGAAGAATCAGAAATTTGATCCTATTTTCTGAATCGACCGATTACAACGACTATTCAAAAAAGTGGAAATTATCATATATAATATATAGTCCGAGAACAAAGAATTATCGAAGAATCAGAAATTTGGATAAGAGGTTCAGGTATTATTAATGATATTAAGAGTTACTGCAAAAGACATTACTTGGGCTATCAATGGGTCGGGGTTTTTTCCGGTATCATTGGACCCGGATAGTACTTACAAAAGTCGGGTTTGGTTTCGGATTCGGTTCCAGAATTTATAGATCCAGAACTAAATCCGTTAAAAAAACGGATACCCGTTGGATATGAAAACTATCAAAAAAAATATCAAAATATTGATATCTTTTTCTTTTTTGCTTGGATCCAAATTATACATTTACAAGTTTATTGTTATTTCTTTATTAATATTCTGAGAAAAATGGAAAATGAGAAAAAGTCGAAGTCAAACCTAGAAAAATCTTTTAAATTTTGATAAAAGAATTAATAAAAAAATAAAATAAATGGGTACCCGTCGGGTATACCCGATTGAACCCGTTAAGATTTCGAATCCAATTGGGTAATACTCATCGGGTTCAAAGTTTTGCTAATGGGTCCAATTTTATGACCCAGAACCGGACCAGAAACCACCGGATCCGGTTTCGGTTCCGGGTAATGGGTACCCATTGACATCCCTAGATATTATATCAAAGCATTTATAGAGTTTGTCATTAACTAATGATAAGGACCAGACTTCTATGACAAAGCCCTAAGGGCATCCACAATCATGCGATCAGACTATAAGACTAAGGACTAAAAATTTTAGTCTTTAGTCCGGCCTAAGAACAGCCGTGTATAGTCGGGCGGTGTTCTAGCAATGCGCCTTGGGTGGGGCGGTGTCCTAGCGATGCGCTTGGAAAGACGGGCGGAGTCCTAGGATTACGCTTGCTCGAGACGGTCTCCTAGCGTAACGCCTGATGTGGGGCGGAATCCTAACATAACGCCTGTGTTTAGACGGTATCCTAGGATCACGCCTGAGAGACGGGCAGTATCCAGAAGCACGCCTGGTGGGGCGAAGTTCTAGCAGCACGTCTGAAGAAAGGGTACATGTGCGAAAATGATAGTGTGAGTAGAATGGGACGGGCGGTGTCCTAGAGCACCGCCTGAGATTCCAGGCGAGCTGCTAGCAGCCCGCCCCATTCTATCTTCGTTTTTATACCACCGAACCTTAATTTTTCTCCTGTATCCAAATATCATCTTCAACTCAAACCCATCTCCGCCACCCAACTTGAGCACTAAACTTCCCAAACTAGAACCCAAAGTCCCGCCTAGGTTTTTGAGACTCCGCTCAAGGTATTTTCAATCATCCAAGTGAAATCAAGGTAATTTTTAATTATTTATTTATTTTGTAAATAAAATGTAGAGTATGTTTTATTATGATGTTTTGTTAGTTAAATTGGTTATATATGTTGAATGATTAAACATGTGATTATGAAATCGAGATTATTAGGTTTTAGAAATTGTAATTATGGAATTGGGATAATTTTTAGGGTTTATGAATGTTGTAAATTGAATATAAAAAATTGATGATAATTTTTTGAATTGAAGATATAATTGATTAAGTTGTTGTTTAATTTGAGTTGGGTTGTGGTTAATTGTTTGATGAATTGACTAGATTGTCTTGAAAAATTGAGAATTTGGAATGTTTATATTTTAAAAGCTATGTCTATGGAAGAATTTGCAATTGGGGAATTTTGATGTTATTTGGTACAATTGGGGCATTGATATTGAAGTATTTTGTTAATGATGAATTTTGTTCAACAATGTTTGGTTTTTGTATGTTGGTACATATGATTATGTAATTAGATAATTACTTTTGTAATTATGAAATTATTATGTTTTTCCTTGATTTATTGATATTGTAGATTTTTATCTTTATGCATTATGGGGATTACTCTTGATTTTCAATGTTGTATGAATTGTTTTCCCAGATGTCGAGCAGTAAAACCTCTAGATTCATTGGCCGAAAGAAGAGGGCCAAGAAGACTAAAATCGTCGAGGATTCAGAAGATGACCGTATGGGAGAAGAAACGGTAGATGTTCCCAGGTTTGAACACTATACAACAGTGGAAGATATTGAGGATCACGTCTCCACCAATATAACGTATTCAAGCGACGCCCATTTCAAGTTTTCACATCGTGGTTCCCTCAAATCCGTCCTTCAGACCTACCAAGGTATTATTAAACATGCCCCTAGGGTCAAATATATTATTGAAAGGGGAGGATGGGGCCGATTACTGTCCATAAATGAAGTAGATTCATCCCATGCTCTTATTGATTATATTGTTGAGCGCTTTTGGGATACGACAAACACTTTTCACTTCTCGTTTGGTGAGTTTGGGTTCACTCCCCTTGATTGGGTAATGCTGACAGGAATTAGTATTGGTATTGGGAAACCTGTTCCGTATGACTCAGGGAAGTTCCAATTTGAATATGTCCGAGAGCATATATTTCCTGAACTTAAAGATAATGCGGTTTGTAAAATAGAAGCTATTCCGTACCAGTGGGTTTCAGATGCAATTACTGTTAAATTTTTGAGCACATATTTTGATCAACAAACTTTGATTGCGGCTAACGATAATAGTATACTTGCTGATAGAGTGGCAAGAGCCTTCTATATGTATATTTTGGTTCAGTTCTTCTTTTCAAATGCAAAAACCTATATTGATGTTGGATGGTTAGCTGATTTTGAGGATCTAAATGCAGTTAACGAATATGACTGGGGTTCTCCTGCATTTTCTAAATTGTATTCCGGTCTCGCCGCATCTGGCAGGGGACAAAAGTCATTGGCCGAACCCTTCCAAATTTTGGAGGTAAATTTGTTTGTGTTATTTATAATTCTATTAAATTATTTTTTTTGTTGCTAAGTTATTTATTCCATTGGTTTTCATGACATTGTAGTTTTGGGGGTACGAATATCTGGGAATTTGTCGGACAAATAACCCTTCGGCTGACAGTGAACATGAATGGCCTAGATGTCGTAGGTGGTTGTGTAGCCGGAGGAAGGGTATTGACATTGTTCGTTCAAGGGCTGACTGAATCAGTTGTCTATAGACGATGTGACATGGAAACCGTGGGAATCTGCGACCGTTGTTCTGGATTCTGAAATTGGACGGAAAGCTGTAGAGCTCTCACAGAAAAGGGCAATATTTTGTTAGCTTGCAACCGTGAGTTTTTAATTTAGTTCCACTGGAATGTTTATTATTTTCTTTGAATTTCGGTTAACTGATTGGTTTATTTGTTTATTGTAATTTTCTTGGATAAAGAATAACATGTATCTCGGAGATCGGTGTTGGAGGCAGAACAATCCAAGATGGGGCATTCCTAGCAACCCGCCTAGTTGTATTTCCAACTTCAGCGACGAGGTGGTTGAGGAGATGAGCAAAAACTGTCTGGTCCCTGCAAGTGAGTTTGTACGTGTCGTGAACTATGATCTGTATTTCGAGTATTACATGTGACTAACCTGTATAAATATGCCACGAAAGTCGATTGGGAGGTTGAAACGTACGGTTATGTTGGTGACCGTATTAAACACAACATCCAACATCGTCGTGAACATGTACCCATTCCTCCCCCACAACAGCTACCATACGTAAGTATACAACAAAACAGTGTAAATTTGATTTTAGTATACAATGATGGTTCATAATTTGATTTCATTTTTTCCATCACAGGTCGCGGCTTATGATTTAGTTCAAGAGTTGTCTGATTTTACCCAAGAGTTTCGTGAATTTACGTTAAATGAAACTAAGGAGAGGATGGAATTTTTCATTGCCAAAAATGAAGAAATACAGGGTCTACGAAATGAGCTTGGCATGTTGAACTCACAGCTTTCCCGGTTTCGTCAACAACAACCACCCATTGGGTTTGGCTCCTATGCTCGGAATATGCCACCACCGATGTGGAACACCATGGATCAGGGATCTTCATCAACAATGCAATCAAATAACTATAATTCCAGATCATCTTTGCCTCCGTCTATGCCCCCGCGCTCGGTGTCCGAGAATGAAGATACAAAAGAATAGTAATTCCTTAGCATTGAACTGTTAGTTGAACAAAAAACTGTTTCTTTTGTCAGATTTGAATTATCTTTTCAAATTATTCTTCTTACAATTATATAATTATTTATTTTATCCTTTATATTATTTTTGTATTTTCAATTCAAAACTCTGAAATTTGTTTCCTTTGTCGTTTTGGTGATTTGGTATTGTCTTGTCAACTGACATTTCATATCTTTGACGTGTCTGTCCACCCCACTTGCCTCAACTCTGTTTTTGCATTAAAATACCAACCGTGTATTGTTAATTCAGAACTCTGATTTTACATTTCCTTTGTCTTTTTGGTCATTTGATATTGTCTTGTCAACCTACAATTCATATCTCTGATGCGTCTATTCACCCCACTTAACTCAACTCTGTTTTTGCATTAAAATACCAACCGTGTATTGTCAATTCAGAACTCTGATTTTGCATTTTATTTTTCTTTTTGGTCATTTGGTATTGTCTTGTCAACCTACAATTCATATCTCTGATGCGTCTATTCACCCCACTTGCCTCAACTCTGTTTTTGCATTAAAATACCAACCGTGTATTGTCAATTCAAAACTCAAAATCTTATCTTAATTTTCCTATAAATTGACACACTCGATTCTCCAATTATACAAACCAAAAATACAACCATCAAAAAGAAAATGGCATACTCTCAAAATAACAATCAGTACTATGGTTCTTGTTCTTCTATTCCTCCCCTCATACTTCTTCTTCTTCTTCTGCACTAGGTGATGATGATAACAATAGTTATTACTCATCAGACGAAAGTTCACTTGCATTGAGCCATAATAACCAAGCAGTCACTGCGGGATTAATTGTTTCAAGTATGAAATGGCCACATACACGTATCCAAATACCAAGACAACGTGATGCCGGTGCCAAACTTCTATGGAGAGATTACTTTTGCAAAAAACCTACATTTCCTCCTAATGTATTCCGTAGAAGATTTAGAATGCGTCGAGAATTATTCAACCGTATTTTGGGTGATGTCGTGGCCGTAAATAGTTATTTTGTTCAAAAAAGATATGCTTGTGGTGTTCTTGGATTAACCCCTCAGTAAAAAGTGATTGTTGCAATAAGAATGTTAGCTTACGGATGTGCAGCAGATGCAATAGATGAGTATTTATGGATCGGAGAAACCACATTGTTGGAAGCTACTCGTAGGTTTGTAAGACGATAGTCCATCTGTACGAGAAAGAATACTTGCGCACACCAACTAAGCGTGATGTTGAACTGCTTCTTGCTGAGAACAAGGAAAGGGGATTTCCGGGGATGATTGGAAGTGTTGATTGCATGCACTGGAAATGGGATAAATGCCCATCGGCTGAATCCGGTGCTTACACTGCGTACAAAGGTAGTGAAAGTATTATCCTTGAGGCAGTGGTGTCGTATGATTTATGGTTTTGGCATGCATTTTTTCGTATGCCTGGTTCTAACAATGATATAAATGTGATGAACCGTTCGTATATCTTCAAAAAGCTAATCAACGGGAAAACACCGGCTGTCAACTTTGTTGTCAACGGAAATCAATACAATATGGGGTATTATCTTGGTGATGGAATATACCCGGAGATAGCTACCATTGTGACTACGATTAAACATCCAGATTCTCAGAAGAAACAGAAATTTTCTGCTATGCAGGAGGGTTGCCGAAAAGATGTAGAACGCGGCTCCGGGGTACTGCAAAATCAATTTGCAATCATCAAACAACCAGCACAAAGGTGGAATCCAGACGTATTAGCATATATAATGAAAACTGTCATCATTCTACATAATATGATAGTGGAGGATGAGCGTTTACCCGGTGATTGGCCGCATGAGTATGATCAACGTAGACGTGCACCGGTAAATATTTCTAGACACAACACTGCTGAACTTTCGAGAATGATAAAGGACCAACGCAGACGTGCAGTATTCGACAAAGATACTCATATTCGTTTGCGAAATGACTTGACCGGACACTTATGGTCAGATTTTGGTGATGATTAAAAATTTATAAATCCTCTGGATAGGTTTTGTGGGTACCGGGGGAGGCCCCCCCCCGAGATAAAACTCGGCCGCTAGGGGCACCTAGGGGTTTAAAGGCTTACTGGACATGCTAAGTGTAGCCGCGATGCCTGCGAAAGTGATTTTAGCTTTACTTGTTAGCTCATGTTATTTTTAGATAGATCATAAATTACAAACTCATTTGCATGTCTCATTTGAAAATGGAGTAATGAGTTTGAGTTATTTAGAGAGATTTGATGACCAATTATGTATTTACAGAGTATTCATGATAAGTAGTAACTTTTTAAAAATACTAGTCGTTATGTCTCTCTCTTTATCCTATAAATACATCTGTGTTCTCTACCAAATACCACACACACCTAGTTTCATACACTCTAAAAATTCCATTTAATAATCTCCTCTTTGTAATTCACTTCATACCTCTACCTACAAACATGGCAACATTTGATTCAGCTGAAGACTTGGCTATAACCAAAACCTGGTATAACGAAACCCTACGTCAAGATGACATAGCTGGAAGGGTTGAACCTGAAACCTTTTGGGGTAGGATCTACATCCAATATGCTCGAGAATATGGAAATATAAAGCAAAGATCTCTTGAAGAAATTCATGATAGATACCAACTTATCTGAAAAGAGATAGCTGATTATATAGCTATACAACAACGGATCCTTAACCCCACTTATTTAGGGTTGTCGATCCAACAATTTGTAAGTATCTTTTACATAAGCTAAGTTGTTTGGTCTTCCAATAACAACATAGTTAAATTGATGAATTATGTGACGTTTTCCTATGCTTCTGTAGGAGGATCTCGCAAAAATGCACTACTATCAGGAAAAAAGAGAAGAGTTCACATTTGTTGAAAGCTACGAGTTCATTAAGTCCAAAATGTAATCGGAAGTAACTGCTCACTTTCTCAACTGATTTTGAGATTTTTTCTAACTTTTGTCAGAGTTTGGTTGTTCTGAAATATTTTCAAATATTCTCTCAGACTTTAATTGTAACCGGAAGTAACTTTATTTTGTAACATCATTTCATTGAATCGAAAAGGCATACATTAAAGGAGATGAAATATAATAAATCAATAGATTACACTTAAACACTTAAGCAAACCTATTATCAAACCTTCAACGGGTCGTATGACGCCCGGGACGACGTTCTTCACATCTTTGGAGAATAATCAACACAAAAGGATTGTATTCTTCCATCACCCTTAGGATCTCGAAATGAGGTTGGTACCTGAAATATGAACGTTTCCATCTTCTTCATTCCTCCAGAGATCTAGCAACAACTTCATCATCTGTTTTATTCATAATTCTTCTTTCATTCACCTTAGCGGTTAAAGAAGAAAATTCTAGTACTTTCCTTGTGATTTCCACATATCGACAAAAAAGGCCTGCTCTGTTCCAGTTATTGGGGTTACCGGTTTTATTACAAAAGTTAGCATGAATATCCTCTAACAATTGCATGCTCATTGAACCATTCATCCGACGTTCATGACCCCTTGTTGGATAATGTAAGACTATGTTTCGACATAAGGATAAATCTTCCTCTAGGGTAAAAATCTATGCATTAAGCCTAAAATTTTCGTAACCCGACATTACATGAAAACGAGAGATTAGAAATTTTCTATGAAATGTAAAAGATGTGGATTTGAAATGGGAATGATAAATATAAATTCATTTATTTATAGGTGTATCAGAATAAAAATTATAGTCGTTGATCAACGGTAAGAAAACGGTTAAAATTCAATCAGGCGGACTCCTAGGGCCGCGCCTAGAAGCGAGCGGCGTCTTAGCGCCTCGCTTAAGTATAGGAGGAGTGCTAGCAACACGTTAGATAGTAGGCGGCATGCTAGCAATGCGTTCCAACTGAGCGGTGTTCCAGCATGTGGGTGTGATTCTAGTACCCCGTTTCATCAGACGAACCCCCAGAATAACGCTTGACCAGGAGAACTACTAGCTTACCGCCCGTGTTTCTGAGCGTTGTCCCAGAATAACGCTTGGCTCTGGGCGAACTACTACGACGCCGCTTAGCATCAAGCGGTACACTACGAGCCCGCTTGACTATAACCTGTTTAGTCGGGAAAAATGATTACTTCTAGTCAGCTACAGTCGATTTCTTTGACTATCCACTACTTTTCATCAACCCACTGCGCTACGTTTTTTCGGATTAAAGATCATTTTTTATCTTTAGTCAGCCATTTAGTTGTCCCATTGTGGACGCTCTAAGAGAATAAACCTAGAGTATTCTTGTAAAAACAAGACAGTTAACCGAAACTAAGAAAGTTAACTAGAGAGTGTAAGTAAACAATACTTACACCTTACAAAAGTGAGAAAATAAGATACAATGGTCTAAGATTCGCCCTCGAATTGATGTAGTAGAGGAACAAAATGACACAAGTTTGTCCCTTAGGCTGCTAAAGAGTGGAAGAGATAGGGCCTGTGTAAAAACATCAACAATTAGAAGAGGGGATGGAAGAAACTCCACATTGACAATACCAGCTTGAATCAAACCTATGACATAGTGGTATTTCAACTCAGTATGTTTGATGCGAGCATGAAAGACCATATTCTGTGTCAAGGCTCTAGCTCCCATGTTGTCACAAAAGAGTTGATGAGGTGTTGAAACGGGAATATGCAGTTCCTCAAGTAATGTTGTTAGCCGTATAACCTCATATGCAAGATAAGAAAAAGACTTATATTCTGCTTCAATTGATGACTTAGAGATAGTTGGTTGTTTCTTTAGATTTCCAAGAGACAAGAGTGGAACAAATGAACACAGAATAACCATAGGTGGATTTTCTTGAATCAGGGCATCCATCCCAATATGGATCAGAGTACCCAAAGATAGTGGTAATGTCATTAAAAGAGATAGTAACACTTGAACCTATAGATGATTTCAAATGTATCATAATCCTTTTAACTAGCAACATATGATCAAAGGTAGGGAATACATGAACTGAGAGGTGTAGTTAACAACAAAGGTGATGTCTGGTCTTATAAGAGTTAAGTATTGTAATGTTCCAACAATACTTCTATACTCATAGGGATTTGGAAGTAACTTACCAGCATGAAGAGAGACTCTTGGGCCACTACCAACAGGAGTAGGACAAGGCGTACAGTTCAACATTCCAGTCTTTTGGAGTAGATCAAGCGTGTACTTGGTTTGAGTGAGAAGTAAGTTATTGTTGTTGGAAGATTTTGTAGCTTCCATTCCCAAGAAGTAGTACAATTCTACAAGATTTTTCATGGAAAATGAGGTACTTAAGGTGGAAATAAAACTTGGTAGTAAAGGATAGCTGCCAATCAGAATGATGTCATCTACATAGAGACGTAGAAGCAAGTCATCATTTATAGAAAAGTAAAGAAACAAAGAGTGGTCAGAGTCACTCATGATAAAACCAAATTGTATCAAGAAGCCATTGAATATCTCAAACTAGGCTCAAGGAGCCTGTTTGAGTGCATATAGAGATTATTTGGGTTTGCAAACATGATTTGGCTTGTCATAACTGACATATCCAAGTGGTTGTTGCATGTAAACTGTCTCATGTAGTTCACCGTGCAAGAAAGAATTTGAGACATCAAGTTGCTTCATAAACCAGCCATTTGTAACTGCAATGGTAAGGAGGGTTCTGATTGTACTAAACTTTACAACATGACTGAAAGTCTCACTGTGATTCAGCCCATCTACTTAATGATAACCCTTTGACACCAATCTTGATTTGTACCTTTCAACACTCCCATCAAATTTGAGTTTAACCTTGTAGACCCACTTGCAGCCCAAAACATTCATAGATGGATCATATGGAACTAGAGACCATGTCTTATTTTGTTCCAAAGCAGCATACTCCTCATACATTGAAGGTTTCCAAACATGACTTTGATATGAAGTTTTAAAGGAATTGGGTCCTTTGATGGTATTGAGATCATTGGTAAAAGCACGGTGTAGAAGATGGGATAAAAAAATGAGTAACAAAATCAGGTAGGTATTTTGGTTTAGTGATACCCAATCTGGATCTTGTGGTCATAGAGTGAATGTCAGTCGTGGAAGTTGGTGATAGATGAGGTGATGGTTGTTGAGCAAGTGGTGAGTTGGTTGGAACTGATAGCTCAAGGGAAGTTGAGATGTCACTTATATTGAGAGATGGGATGACATCAGTGTTTGTGGGTGCAACATAAGTTGTTGGCGGGTCTTGTTCAATGATATTGGCATAATGAATTATCAGTAGATGTGGGTGGTTGAGTAATGCAAGTGCAAAATGGAAAAGTGGTTTCTTCAAACACAGTATTTTTGGAGATAAAAGTTTTCTTAATGGAGTTATTATAGCAATTGTATCCTTTGTGCATTGAGTTGCAACCTATGAATATGCACTTCGATAATTTGGGACTTAGCTTATTCTTCATATAAGGAACAAAGAAAGGATAACAAGTACATCCAAAAACCTTGTGAAGTGAAAAATCAGGTACTTTATGAAATAAGATTTCATATAGAGTCCTAAAATCAAACAATTTAGATGGTGTCCTATTTATCACAAATATAACAACTAGAAAAGAATCATACCAGAAACTTTTTGGCATGCATGCCTAGAAAGCCATGATGTTGCCCATGTCAATTATGTGCCTATGCTTCCTCTCTGCCATACCATTTTGTCGTGGGGTGTATGGGCAAGAGGCACAAACCATTATTCCATAATCATCCAAAAAAATGTTTTATCTTACCTTTAACTAATTCAAAAGCTCCATCTGCCTGAAAAGTCTTGATCTTGTGAGAAAGAAGATTTTCATTGAGTTGTTTGAAGTGTCTGAAAAACGCAATACTTTCATTTCCAGTGCTCATGAGATATATCCAATGAAATTTACTAAAATCATTATAAACAAGATCTAGTATTTATAACCAAGATTGGAGATGGGCCCCAAATTTTATAGTGAACTAGTTCAAGTGGTTCACTGATGGTTCTAGTAGATGGTTAAAATGGCAAACTTTTACTTTTTCCCAACTGATAGGGGTGACATAAGGAATTGCCAGTGGAGGTGGTAAATTGGATCTGAAAAGAAAAAGGATACAAACTGCTATTTATTTTTGAATGATTTTATTTGATGGGTGCCCAAATTTGTTGCGCCGTATTGCAGGAGTAGCTTGAAGAGAGACATGTGCCTAAACTGTAAAAATTGGTAAAATAATAATAGGATACAAACTGCTATTTATTTTTCCCTCGGACATAATTTATGTTGTGACAGACCGAATTTTTTTTGCTTCAAATGGGTCGGATTTCGGTCCATTGGGCCAACTCCAACTTTCCGATACGCCACTCGAAGAAATCAGGCTTTCAATTATTTTGGTACCAATTTAATTTTTCCAAACAAATGTCCATCGATTAATTCCAAATTGCTTTATAAGCATGCAACCATAACTTTTATATTTCAAGGGTCATTGAATCCTACATATGATTCTCATTGTTTCATTATGAAGATATAATATCTCCTGCCAGAGTAGTCGGATACCAGCTACCGTTACAGCTATTGGTCTTCCGGGTTGCCACTCGTAAATGGGAGCTAGTAGGCCTGACAACACACAACGTTCCAGCGATGGGTGGAGATGATCAGTCTCGTTGTCTAACACCGTTCCAGTGACGGTTTCCCGGATAGCCACCCGTAGGTGATAGCCCCAGTGGGCCTGGAAATTCACAGTACTAGATCAGCTCAACAGACCATCTTTTACGAATGATATGAACTACTCAAGAGAGTTAGTAATCATTTCCAGGTCAATGGTATGAACTGTCATCATAAACAACAACCATTCTTCCCAGATGATATGAATTGCCTCTAAATGGCAACAATCATCTATAAGTCTCATTTGGTGATATGAGTTGGTATCCAACAATCACCCTTTATTTTTTATTAGATAATATGAACAACCTCGAAAAGGTTACAATCGTCTCTCCAGGTAGTATGAACAGCCAGTAGGCTAACTGCAACTACCTCTTACCAACGATATAAATTGCTAAGATTGCAATCATCTCCGAATAGATGGTATGAACTGCAAAGCAGCAACCAACCCTTTTTAGATGATATAAACAACGTCATGCAGTTGTGCTGAACCGTACAACGGCTACCTACGTACCCTCTCCGTTGTTCGAAAAGATCAAGCACGACCGTAGTTCGTCAACCTTTGAGAACTACCCAGGATGGTAGTAACTATATCTTATCAGATATCAAATAAATTGATTCCACTCCAGCGTTTAACAATCACTGGAAGCCTATTCCGATGGTTACTGTGATAACCAAACCCAGACAAAATATGCAGATCAAATATACATTCAAGTTAACAGTCATTTCTGAAGTTCAAATCAGTCAAGAAATAATGGAGTTTACCAAAATCCACATACTCGCATGATAATATTTATGAGCATAAACAACAAAGATGTCACTAGAGTATACACGGAACAAACTATTAACTTGGCTATTATGTACATCTCTATTGTATATTAATACATATTAACAAATACTATTCATTGTCATTCCTAGTACATAATATTAACGAAAGCAAGATCAAAATGAGTGAACAATTAAAATAGAATTTGCATTCACACGTACCGACCATATAAAACACAAATGAGCACAAGGCTGAATGAATACTTCAAGTTACAACAGAAGTTAAAATCACAAAATATAATACTAAATACTTAGACAATGAGACTAAAAGCACCAAGTCAACATCACGTGGTCATCTAATGCACCAATGATATTCCCCATGAAATAATACTCAAAGTTCCACTAAAAAGTCTAGCAAAAGGAACAATACACTATCATATAGGCATACCACTTTAGTCCTAATATGACAAAGGCTGATCATATAAACCATATCGGCGAATACATCATAGTTCACTAGGTACCAACAAATCTTAAAAAATGGATAGATTAGTACCAACATCAGCACATCACTCTATCCTACACCGGTTGTTAGGCATCAAAAGGCATCCTTAAGCATCGAATAAGACCTGCCAGTTTATTTAGAATTGACGACCCCAAAACAAATCAGACCCTTCAATCTCGACATAACCAAGTATACCAACAGTCCAATACATGTAGCTATTATGTACATTTAAGATATAGTTCTAGTAGACAATAGAAAACATAATGTGTACACAGTATACTTTAACAATATTGAGGACACATCTGTTTCAAAGTTAAGTTAGACAACAATATATTTGAAGTTAAGTAAAGCTATCAAAATCAAAATGAAAGAACTCAACCAACACAATCTTATTATAAATAAGCACACCCATATCATTCTCGATGGTCCGGTCCAATCGTTATATAGTGTCAGGCACAAATGAGACATCCAAATACTCCAAATTAACGTCAAGTTTCTGGTAATCATTTTCTATTCACTTATAAAACAATGCTAATCTAGAATTTAAATAGTGTCATTTGTATCTTATCATACGAGTTCATATCCTATCAATTAAATCAATTAATAACATATGAAATAATACCCACTAAAAGATGTATATGGCACATAAACAACTCCACCCACATGAAATGCAGATCCGGTAGCTGAATTAAAGATTTATTGCAATGAGATTATAGTGAGAAAAACAAGGTTATACAGGATTTCTGTTTACAGAATGTAGTCACGATTTTTCAAATGTTTCAGTAGCAAATCTTATCCGATCGACTTGAAATTCCTACATTGTTAATTTCTTAGTTAACTCACATTGTTAATTTCTTAGTTAACTCACAAATGTAGATCGGAATATCATTCATAGCTTTAATATTTTACATCTACCATAATGCTAGCTAGTTACTGCAAACGTAGGCATAAATTTTATACTTAAGAGAAATTAAGTCAGTCGTCAATCCAATAGATCACGGTACCCCTTTGTGACATTGTATCCTAGATCAATTGGACTTGCACTCTCAACTTTGTTACTAAGTTAATTCCAATCTATAGATTACAACCACTACTCACAATTTAAAGCAGAATTTCTATGATTGTGCATTGGATGACTGTAATTGCAGTTCTTCTTGGAAAGATAACACTTAAACACACAAAATCTCCATGCATGAATGAGTCGCACAGTAGCAACACAAACTAAGATTTTTATACTATTTTCTACGTACTAGTACTTCAAGTGTTTAATCCTTACAAGAGCAATCCAGAGCTTCTCTTAACCAAACACCAAAGCTCGCTAAGGCAATTCAAAAAAACATTTTTAATATATATGTATATAAAAGAGCCCCTTTCAAATATTTTGATATTTAAGCTTTCGAATCAAAGTTCATTTTGACATTTTACCAAACACATTATAAACCATATTTCTCAATGAAGAATTCAGACACTTTATTGGCATGAAATCAAGTCATTTCACCAAAACTTAATACTACCATCAACACCATGGATTTCATAGTTGGATCAAGTTATAAGAATCAAGCAAAAATCACCACTAGCAAGCTATCAATGCAAAACCCATATAGAAATCATAAAGTCCGGTAGAATGCTTATTTAAATTGTAATTAAAAGTCTAGATGGCACAAATGAAAGAACTTAATCAACAATCTATGAGTTTGTCATTTTGTAAATTTTTGAAAATGAATATTTCTTTTAACTGCTATCTATGACCTTCGCATACAATACTTAGTACAATTGCAATTCTATAGTAGAGCATTTAATCAAACACAAATTAGATGAAGTTGCAAATACCCAGTCAAGAATTTATCATAAATTTGACATTAAGAAAAGATTTGGGGAAAAAAACCAAAACTGATATGAACCCTAATTTTTCCTATTTTTCACAACATCAATTCAAGGAAGAATTTAAAGTAAAATACTTAACCCAACATGCATTTAGTTTAATACACGAACTTGCATGATGATGAGAATCATTTTGATCACTTGGGTGAGAACCACTTGCCACAAATCAGAATCTTAAGTGAAGAACAAAACTTCCTCTAGCTATTTACAAAGTCAACGGACATGAACATCATCAGCAACTTCAAGTAACTTCATCTCCACTGATTTTGTTATTTCAAATATGTTTTATCAATTTTTAGGGAAGAATAAAAATCACCAGAGAAATAAAAAGAATAAAGTGGAAGAAAAAAGGGAAGAAGCCCCCCCCTTTTTTTCCTTCGATTTAATCATGTCAAATTTCTTAAATTCCCATGATGCCCAAGACATGTGTCCAACATGCTCGAAACATTTGGTGTCTACTAGTCATGCATATTAATACTACTAAAGGATAACCTAAGAATGTTAAAGGCCATTGAATATTGGAATTCAGGCACTCTAAGGGTTTGGCTAAGGCAGGCTCTCTATTTAAGCACCAAGACTTATTATAGAGGTAGCCTAAAACTACTTGAATATTAGAGTTGTATGCACTCTAAGTGCAGAATTCAGATAATGGGTTTAATAACCCGAGAAAAATATTTGGGGTCTCACACCATCAACCCCTTAAAAGAACTTTGTCCTGAAGTTCAAAATAAATTGAGAAGTAAAGAGGCTTACATGTAATCAACCGCACGAGTAGAAGATTGGTGAGTTCCAAATACACAGTCCCGTTTGAACCGGAACTGCTCTGATACCAACTGTGACAGACCGGAATTTTTTTGCTTCAAATGGGTCCGATTTTAGTCCATTAGACCAACTCCAACTTTTTGATAGCCATCGAAAAAACCGGGCTTTCAATTTTTTGGGACCAATTCAATTTTTCCAAACAAATGTTCATTGATTTATTCCAAATTGCTTTATAAGCATGCGACCATAACTTTTATATTTCAAGGGTCATCGAATCATACATATGATTCTCATTGTTTCATTATGAAGATATAATATCTCCTGCCAGAGTAGTCGGATATACCGTTATAGCTAATGGTCTTCCGGGTTGTCACTCGTTAGTGGGAGCTAGCAGGCCTGACAACACACAACGTTCCAGCGACGGGTGGGGATGATCAGTCTCGTTGTCTACCATCGTTCTAGCGACGGTCTTCCGGATAACCACCCATAGGTGAGAGCCCCAGTGGGCCTGGAAATTCACAGTACTAGGTCAATCTCAATAGACCATCTTTTACAAATGATCTTGTGGTCGAATTAGGATCAACCCTACCCTAGTATTATTTAAGAACAAGCCTAAAACCCCAACCCTAACCCTAGACGGGCTAACCCTGGCAGGTTGACAGGTCAACCCGTTAAAACTTAAAATTTTGATATTTACCCCGTTCTCTGGAACTCCTCATTTATAGATCAAAAATCTTTCAAACACGTGGCCCTTCGTACATAAATATTATATTAAGTTATTAGTTATTAAATCCCTTGGAGTTGGAATATACCAAGGAATATTCCTTTTTCAAAACTTGAATCCCTAAGAGCAACTGCAGTCTTCGACTAAAAAGCGGATCAAAGATTAAATTTGATCTTTAGTCGAGAAAATGGAACCACAGCCGTGCGATTAAAAGTAATCTTTAATCGCTGAAATCCATTGTAGATGATCAAAAGTAATCTCTGATCGACTACTAAATTGTATGATAAAGCGGGATACTAGAACTTCGTTCAGCATCAAGCGGCGTTCTAGCAATACGTTCAGAAACACGGGCGTTGCGCTGGTAGTTCGCCTGACGAAGCGTTATGCTGAGGCTTCGCCTGATGAAACGGAGTACCAGAGTAACGCTTACCTCCAAGCGGTGCGCCAGAGAACCGCCCATTGTGAGCGAGGTTCTAGAAAGCCGCTTGTTTTGGGCCGGAACTCCACAGCTGCGCCTGGCTATGATATGCATTTCTATGTGGTCCGAAATTGGGGTAGTATAGCTGCAAATCAGGGATTGAGTGTTATTGTGATTGAGCTCGAGTGTGAGAGGAATGAATTGTCGCTGCCATGATGGTGTTTTTTGTGGTTGTATCTATGAGATTCGAGTTCGATTCTATTCAGAAGAACGAGAAAGAGCAACAGAGATAAATCAGATAAGATTGAAACACCAGAGAAACATTAGAAAATGGGTATTGATGGTTGATTGTTGAGGTGCTGAGAGATGGGTTTTCTACAGAGAAAGATAGGAAGAATAACTGGTGGTGATGCAGGATTGAATTTCTACACCATCACATCCTCCGTTCAAACTTCCACCATGTTGTTACACCATCTGACCATCATCAACGCCATAATCTTTCTGATTTATTTCTTGATATATTATCAATTCTGTTATTTTAATAGGTATTACATAATTGATTAGATAAAAACTTAATTGTGTTATTGATAGATTTCACTGATTTGGCAGGGATTAGGTCCAAAGACTCCAAACACATTCTTTAACTCTTCTTTAAAAACCGTATAAAACCCTATTTAAAAATTTTGGCGGGTTGACGGGTTACCCACGGGTTAATCCTTGCACGACTTGGTTACTGTTAGGTCTATATGTGTAAACCCTAACCCGATCCATTTATCTAATAAGCCGAGTCGGGTCGGGTTTAAACAAGCAGGATTAAGATCAACTCACGGGTCAGGTTATTAATTGACAGCTTTAATGGGGAGTCAATCTATGGCGTTTATAAAGTACATTGACTTATATCTCATGGTGTTGATCTTGGGAGGATGGATTGTAATTGTCAAAGATGGAGTGTTTTTGGGTTCCTATGCGGTCATGTTACTTCTGCAATTACTACTAAGGGTGCCGAAATACTGGAGTATGTTGATCATTACTTTAGAAAACATCACTATAAGCTGTCATATGCATGTGCAATCTTGGCCCAAAGTTAACGAAGTTCAATTTTGGGCAGCACAAAAGTACGGACATCAAGATTATTTTACTACAGTGGGGCAACATGAAATAATTTTAATTTTGAGTGTGATTTGTAATATAAGAAGGCTGATATAGGGGCTCCCATATCAATAGAGGGGCTCCCAGTTGAGCCGAGGTGACCCAATTTTACGATAAGGGATGTCCTAGGGGTAAAGTTAAATGTTCATTTTACCCTTTACCTAATAAAAAAAAGACAAATTTGTCCTTTAATTAAAAAATTTCCATCTCCTTCTCCATTTTAATCAAATTTATCAATCGAATCAAAATTTTATCGCCGATTAAACTCCCAATTTCGTGATGAAGAATACTAATAAATGTGTAGAAAGTAGTAGTGATGACAATCCGGATAAAACTAAATTACACTAATTAATTTGATGGAATCACGATTTGAAAGATTGATTTTTTGTTGTTCAGAGAAACTTACGGTTGGGTTTCATGTCGAACCCAACCGTAACACCAAGAACACCATTTTTGCCCAGATTTACGGTTGGGTTTTCAACCAAACCCAACCGTAACTAATTTGTTCTTCATATTACGGTTGGGTTATTAAACAAACCCAACCGTAACTTCAAATGTAGGAGATGAAGATTCAATTAAAATTTACGGTTAGGTTTTCAACCAAACCCAACCGTAACTAATCTTCAAACCCCAATTTTAAAATTAGATAAATATATTTTGAGATTTTTTTCATTTCTATCTTGTAGAGAATTGAAAGAAGGAGCTAACCCAAAAAAAATGAGGTCAATCGGACATCATATGAAGGAGTTATGATCAAAACGGTGACATTTTTATTTGTATCCAGGAAGAATTACGGTTGAGTTGGGCCAATAAACCCAACCGTAACTCTGGGCTCTTGAGGCCCAAAATGCTCAGAATTTTATTATAATTTCCAGTTTAAATATTTATGACATACATTTTTTTTTTCTGTTTTAATTATTGTGTTTCCTTATATCCCTTTTGAAACTGAATCATCATCTGTCATTCTTAATAATGAATTGTTATTCTTGATTTTGTATCTAGCAATGAAGTGTTATTCAACATTATTTTTCTCTAATGCTTAATAATAATTTTTTTACTACATTTTATTATGGAAGTTGAGGTTTATTTTCAGTAATGAACTTTTATTTATCTTGAACAATGAACTTATATTCACAATGGAAAATGAGGTTTATTTCAGTAATGAACTATTATTCGTTACGAGTAATGAACTGCTTTTTCCCACACTTTTTCATTATAAAAAATGCAGTTATTATCTAATAATGAATTATTATTTTTACACTTTGTTATTGAAAGTGTTGTTCACCCTAGATAATGAACTGCCCTTTTTAAGCACACATATACTAAAAGATAATAGAAAGCAAATTATATTATAAAATAAAGTATTTATTTTTATAATAACTTTATTTTTAAAGTACGTATTATCCAAGATACAGAGAAAAAGAGAAACAAAATGTTTAATCCACATCATTATTTATTAGGACGTTGTTCAGATACTCTGGGTTAGTGTATCCACCCTACATATCTTCATCACATGATGCACTCAAAAACTTGAAAGCCATTTTGTATCTCATTTTTTGCATCTTCAGTACCATTTCAGAGTTTTCAGTCACATTATGCGATTTCAATTTTTTTGGGTTGTAATTTATTTTGATCTAATAACACGTGTATAAAAGACAATCGGGGAATCCGCATTGATCTGGTATATTTTGGGTCTTAATGTTCATATGCTTTTCTCAAAGCTATGTTTTTGCAACCATTAGTCGATGTATTTTTTCCAGTAGGCAACCATTTGGTTTGCACCCTTTAACCATTGTTTACCTAACTTTCCTTTTTTTCAAAGAGTTGTAATACTCCCATTGGTAGTTGTAGATGTCGTATACTAGTAGACGTCAATGTTCATTGGAAGTCCTTGAGCTTTGATTTTACCAATATTTGGGTCACTGTTCATTGGAATGATTATTTTCTCAGTCTTGTTATGCATATTCAATATGCACTAATTAACCTCCATTTTTCCTATTATCTTCATTCATCCATTTCAAATACAATATTGAATAGTTTGAACTCTTAAACAATAAATCATTTAAAAAGTTAGAGTCTATCAAGTATAATGAACTCGTTCTATACAAGAAGGACCAACACTTAAGAGCCTAGTTATCAATTCTCCAAGTTATATGCGAATAGTTCTGAATCTGTAATATATACATATCATACACGTACGTATGGAAGTCTGACTTAGTTTTGCGAATTTTTATCCTAAGATGAATCATAAGTGTATTTTTTTACGCATTACCGAATCGTTTGGCCCATATAATACTTTGCCATGTCATTATCACATCACTTCTCTCTATCACCTTTTTAACTTATATGGGCCTGTGGAGACATGAAAGCATATTTTGTCCCCCTTCAAACCTTATAATTTTTTTTCCATACACCTTACGTTAAATGTTGTTTCTCCACAATATAATCTATACATATACGAAAATTTGTTTTCAACTATTTTTTGCACCATATGGTGTTATTTTGTTGCACCGAATTCAAATAACTAAAAAAATTTATATACATACGTATGTCATTATGAATTATCCTCGAATTACAAATAGTTAACCGATAGTAGACTGTTACGTTTCGTCAAAATGAATAATGCAGTACGTCTGTCTTCCAAATTTTTTCCCATATGCCAAATTGCTAACAAGGCTTAAGATTTCATTTGAACATAATCAACTCTCAAACAACAAAAATATCTAAAAAGTTTGGAGTTCATTCAACAATAGCCTCTAAATATATGTTACTAATATTTTTGTAGAGTTTATTCAATCCAATGAACTCCAACAAGATATAACTACCCTATGACTATATCAACATGCAAAATGAACAACATATGAGCCCTCATATGCCGAGACATGTAATCAACTACACACCATTTGGATTTATTTGTCATTTCCCCAAACGGAAGATGTAAAATATCCGTTTCTGCGTAATATCTTTCGCAAAAGGCAGAAACAAGGGGTCTGTCATATCTAACTACTGAATTATTTACTGTAGTCAACAACCCTGAATTACCGATGAGCTAAACGACCTGGGGTGTTTCTTCAGACACTAGCCATAAAACCATTTTGTTCACTTACGATTGGAGTTTTAGAAGACGCACATATCAGTGTGATCCTAAATAATATCTAAAAAAAAATAGAAAATGCATGATAACTTAAATAAAAGTAAATGATATAACATAAGGTTGAGATAATTACTATGGTTGCACAACCGATACTATCCTAAGTGTGTTTTTACCCCCATATCAACTCTCATCCATCATCGGGTAACCCATAAATAGGAACACGAGGGTCGCAACGTAACATTAACTCAGACTTTGGCAAGCATCCTATTTTCGTCTTCCTTTGTGCCATTGCACCTTTAAATTTATGTTCTTGTTTTTGTTGTTCTTCACCTCCTTGTTCTTCTTCGTCATGATTGTCGTTTTCTTCGTCATCACTTACTTCTCCATCTTTATCTTTATCATTTTCTGTATAAGAAGAAGATTCTTCTTCTCTTTGGTGTTCCACTTGAGTTAGTTCATTGAAGGAGACCCCTTTAACTTTACCCGTCGAACCCCTAATATTTAGCCCCAAAATTCTTACCGCCACCCCGAAGAGGTCCCAAAATCGGAGGAGAAACAAAATCATGTTTGTTATTCGATTTCTTTTCTGAAAGGTCATCGATCTCTTTTTCGAAACCTTGCCCTTTCCATTTTCCCTAAAGAATATGACAACATACGATAAACAACAATCAAACTCAAGTTAAGTTACGAATTCCAATATTACAATAGGCCATCATGATGCATCCACATTCGATGATCCCTAGCAATTTACACTACATAATCGGTCGATAAAGATGTGTGTATCAACTGATTCAAGGATAAAAAACTTCCATCAAAATTAGGTATTTCCCCCAAATATAATCTTTCGATATAACCACATATATTGAAATTTTTTGGGAATTTCACATACTTTATAATCGGTTTATGTGGGTGTGTACATTGATAAGTGCTAAATTCACATATTTCTAGTGTCAAATCCATACTTGTTTTATCTATAATTCTTGCATATTACTCGTTATTATTATTGTTTTCTATCTTACGTGTCATATTAGGTGAATCATCCAAAAAGGAGCTACAAAGTGCTAGAATGAGCAAGGAAGTAAAGCATTACAAGTGAAGACGGGCCAAAGACCAAGTTCAAGTCATCCAAAATCAGAAATTCTTAATACCATCTTAAAGAGGATGAAGAAACAAAGAGAATGCAAAAAGAATGAGATCATTTCGGCATCAGACGAAGGAGTTATGAGTAAAACAAGATAATATTGTAGATTTAGCTCACAGAGGTTTGCAAACCGGACCATTCTGAATTTTTAAATTTGGCACGCGTTTTGGACTTCTAAACAAGGAAAACAGATCCCGAAAGGATTCTATACCCTAGAAAAAGAGGATACTTGATGCCCAAACATTGAAGGCTATAAAACAAGACTTCTAAGGCTCAAACAAGACATCTTGGAAGTAATCTCATATACTCTACCTCTCATATCACAACTTCTACATAAAAAAAACCTAGGGTTTACCCCTTTAGGGGGAACCACCATTCTTCTTTATATTCTCCTTCCTTGTAATATGATTAGTTGATTCTTTTGTTGATTAAGGATGAATTCAACGTTCTAGACATGAAGCTTTATTAGTTATACAAATCCATTCGGAATTTTAATAATCTTATCATTTGTGTTAATTAAATCTAGGGTTTATGATTGATTTCTAGATTGTTCAACTGTACAACTGGATTATTTTATTGATCAATCTAATGCTAGTAGAGAGTTGAGCGATCCGTAATTATCGATCATCTCCTACACAAGTAGAGAACGTGAGACCTTGTAGAGGAATTCTGTGGAGCAATCGTATGTGAAGACAATACTAGCAAGTGGACCGAGCATACTGAGTCTAACTACTAAGTTCAAACCTAAATTCATAAATCTTAAATCGTTCGATCGAGTTACACCTTTTAAGCATACCTCAAGGAGGCTCAGTTAGATAGAATCCGATGACTAAGCATACATGTTATCTGGTGATATAAGGAGTTTCGGGGATAGCTAAGCGTACCTGCTAATCTACGGTTGGTGATGAACGATTCTGATAAAAGATAGATAAGTATACTAATCAAGTCAAAGTTTGGTAACAACGAAGGACACCCTAATCATCTTTATTTCTTTTATTCTTATTATTATTCCTTTTAGTTAATTAATCAAACCAATCTCTCTTAGTATTTCGTTTATTTTAGTTTGCTAATCTAATAACCTATCAGTTACACAGTTCTCTGCGGGAACGATCCTTACTACCGCTATAATACTAGTTAATTAGTGAGAAATATATTGATTGATTTGTTAAACTTACGACACACATCAAATTTGGCACCGATGTCGGGAGTAGTCGCTAATTGATTTGTTATTTGTTTTAGTAGTTTAGATATTTTCACGTTTTTCTTTATTGTCTTCAGATTTTTCAGGTTTTCGCGGTGTTAACAACTCGTTGTAGGTGTTCAAATCTCGTCAAAAGCATGAGGTAAATTCTGAAAACAGGTTGTAAGTATCATTTTTAGTTATTTTTGTTTTAGGTTTTAGAATTTATTTAAATTTTCTCTTTTATTCTTGTGAGTCGTCATGTTTCCTTTCAGAAATAACATGTACGGTGCATAAGATCAATCATACAATAGTGATAATCAATATGGTTTTCAATCTTATTGTTATAACAAATACCAACTATACCATGAGTATAATCAAAACCAATCCTTTGGTTACGACCAATACCTTATGGAACCTTATGATTATTCTCATACATGTTAACAACCTTATGACGGGTATGTACGTGAACGATTACGAGGATGGAAGGATAGTTATGCTACTAATCATGTTTCTTCTAGTTTGGCAGATGGATTCTGAGATTATATGGCATGTATGGATTCAATTTTAGGGAGAGTTTCATCAACCGAACCTAACTATAATATTCTCGACCCGATTTTCGATCGTATTCATGATCATTCACCCATTCAAAGGGAGTAGGTTTGTGCTAGAGATATTTTAATAAGTGAAGGGATAAAATATCCTAACTTAGAAGCTAGCATTACCCAAATGTTTGATCAGTTTGAGCAGCAAAATCAAAAGATGTTAGATATACTCGAAGATTTTCGAGGGACTATGGAAGTCTTGAAGAATCACATGTGTCAACTTAACAAGGAGATGATGAAGGAAAAAGTTTGGACTCAAAGCCAAAATAATTCTGATTTTTCCACGATTAGTAATGGATATAAGAGCAATACTAAGGATGATGAACCTTCTGAAATTCCTTGCAACGACGATAAAGTTATTTCAACTCCAGATCATAATAACGATAAATTCGTCTATTCAAAAGGAGGAGCCTTGGTATAACATAACCATTGTTCTAAACGAAAAAGACCCGATTATTTCTTATGAGGAGATTCATACCGATTATCCTATGGTTTACACTGAAGAGGTTCCCCTTAGAGCGAAATTTGATTCTGATGATGATGAGTGTATGGATTTTTATATCTCTTAGGAGTACATATTAGAGGACGCTTTTACATATGAACCTAATTTTTGGTCCGATGACGAGAGTGTTGAAAATATGGAGATTGGGAAAGAAACCAAATTGATTGAATTTCTGTAAGACCCAATTAACCTTGCCAAGGATAATAATGATGCTGAGATTTCGGTTGAAGAAGAAACTAATGAAGAATGACTTTCAAAATTTTTGATAGAGGACCATGAGACATACGAGGTAAATAATTCGTTGGATTTCTTTAAAAATGATAAGGATCCCGTAATACAAGAGATCGTGAAAGGTTTGTCTAATCCTTTGCATAACTATATATCTATTGATCCTCCCCCAATCGAAATTGTTCCCCATAAGGTTGTTCCGATTTTTAAGGAGCTAGATCACTTAGAGTTGAGTATATATACTAAAAAAATCCTTAAGAATTATTTTGCTTTTGACTATCTACCACTAGATGTGTTTGATTCTAGCACTGTGCAGGTTCACCGAGAGGAATCCAAATAAGTTCTCTTGTTCTATGTTCTTCATACACTCCCAAGTATAGAAAAAACTAAGTGTGGAGGAAACTTCCATCAAATAACAGTTTTCTTATTTTATTCGTATGCTAATATTTTTGTGAAGTTGTTATTAGAACTGCAAATTGTTGTCTGGGTGGATCCCCAAATTTTCAGATTGTTGGTTTACGGGCAATAACCAGAAGGTCAGGATGAGAACGTTAAACTAAGCGTTGCATGGGAGGAAACCCATTGGTTTCGTATTTCTATCTTTTGCTTTTGCTTTTTAGTTTTTTTCATATCATATTAGGATTTCCCATCTTGATTTTACATTGGAGGAATCAATTTACATTGAGGACAATGTAAAGTTTAAGTGTGGGGGAGTATTTAGCATATAAAGTTTTTAGTCTTTACTTAGAGTTTTCACTCTTATAGGTAAAATTTTAAACTTTTTGTACATATTTGCATGAAAAACTCCAACTTTTAGATATTTTAGAATCACTTAGTATACTTCTAACTAAGCTTACATACGGAGTCTTAAAATAACTGAACTTAGAAGTATTAGAGAACTACATTAGGAGTGCTTGATTGTTGAGAGGCTAGAGATGACAAAAATGGATTAAACCGTCGGCAGAGAATACAGTATTAGAGAAGCTGATCATTCAATACCCATTAGTGAGGCACCAAACCTTCAGTTTTCCGTTTAGAGTGTTACATCTGCGCAAACTTCGGGTAGAATGACGAGTTATCCAACCTCGCACCAACATCAACACTAATTTTTGGTCTCTTGAGTGATATTTCTATCAATCATAACGGTGTCATTAGAATTGCTAACTCTATCTCGTAGTCTTGTTTGCAATTGGCACCATTCTCTCGACAACAACAGGTCCATAGAAACACCATTATCATCAACAAACAGAGCATCAAAAATTTGAAGAAAATTGAATATATGCAAGGTTTACAAGCAACAGTACAAGAAGAGATAATTTCATATTCAAGTAAACCAACAATACAATGATCAGAATTCTAAATCATGTTGAAGACTTATGTACAAGAGCGAAAGAAAACAAAAGATGAGAGTTAGTGAAGTTCATGATATCGAGGCAATACAAGTTGTGAAGAATCAAGTGGTAAAATCCTTCTCCCATGACCACATTAGTTTCATTTGTTAGTTTGTATTTCAATTTTAGCATATAAAAAGTAAAAAAAATAAAACAAAGAAAAAACAAAGAAAAATAAATAAATAAATATTTTATATTGCTTTAGTATTTTTTTTATTCATTCAATAAAGCCGCGAGGAATAAGAAATGTATAAAGAAGTTTCAAACAACAAGGAATTTAGAAAAAAAATTATAATTTGTCAAGTTTCTACGAAGTTCAAGAGTTCATCATCAACAGTTGAAGACTGAATACATTTCTATTGGATGCTGTGAGAGTGGTGTTGATTGTAGATCGGATGGGAAGGTAAGTAAGCATCCCCATTCTCGTATAGTGGTTGATTTCCTTTCTTAGAGGTACTAGAAAATAAAGAAGGTTCTTTTTAGTTTCACGTTTCTATGGGATAACATTTTCATATAATTTAGAAGGTTACTTTTCCTTCCCACCATTCAATGTATGCAAGATTTATATCTTCATTCCTGCTTGCACACATGAGAACCATAAAGTGCGTCTTTTGAGTGTCAATTTCATAAAACCCTATTGGTGAGAAAGAAATCGAGGCAGAATGCTTATTCGATAGCTCTTGAACCTGGATTCTCTCATATGGTGGTTTTCTCCTAACTCAAGAGTTAAGCATGAGAATAATTTTCTTTGACATTTCTAACTTCTTATTATTAGTGTGTATAAACTTTACGTCCTCATAGCTATTTGGATACATGTGCTCTTAATTTTTTTGAAAGTTGGAAATTAGGTTTTGTGGGTATACCTCTTGTAAACCCTCACGAGACTATAACCCGTCCAGTAGGGACACCTAGGGGTTTAAAGGCTTGTTACACATGCTAAGTGTAATTGTGTCCTCGACGAAATGGAGTTCTTGTATTTTAGTTTAGTTTAGGTTAGATTAGATAGTAGTTTACTCGAGGACTAACAAAAGGTAAGTATGGGGGAATTTGATAATTGCTAAATTCACATGTTTCTAGTGTCAAATTCATATTTGTTTTATCTATAATTCTTGCATATTACTTGTTATTACTCTTACTTTCTATCTTATGTGTCATATTAGGTGAATCATCCAAAAAGGAGCTACAAAGTGCTAGAATGAGTAAAGAAGTAAAGCATTACAAGTGAAGACGGGCCAAAGGCCAAGTTCACAAAATCAGAAATTCTTAATACCATCTTAAAGAGGATGAAGAAACAAAGAGAACGCAAAAAGAATGAGATCATTTCGGCATCAGACAATGGAGTTATGAGCAAAACAAGATAATATTGAAGATTTAGCTCACAGAGGTTTGCAAACCGGACCATTCTGAATTTTTAAATTTGGCACGCGTTTTGGACTTCTAAACAAGGAAAATACGGTCCCAAAAGGATTCTAAACCCTAGAAATAGAGGATACTTGATGCCCAAACATTAAAGGCTATAAAAGAAGGCTTCTAAGGCTCAAACAAGACATGTTGGAAGTAATCTCATATACTCTACCTCTCATATCACAACTTCTATATAAAAACCTAGGGTTTTCCCCTTTAGGGGGAAACCACCATTCTTCTCCATCTACTTCTTCCGTGTAGTAGCTGATTCTTTTGTTGATTAAGGATGAATTCAACATTCTAGACATAAGCTTTATTAGTTATACAAATGCATTCAGAGTTTTAATCATCTTATCATTTGTTTTCATTAAATCTAGGGTTTATGATTGATTTCTAGATTGTTCAAGTGTACAACTGGATCATTCTATTGATCATTCTAATGCTAGTAGAGAGTTGAGCGATCCGTAATTGTCGATCATCTCCTACACAAGTAGAGAACGTGAGACGTTGCATAGGGACTCTGTGGAACAATCGTGTGTGAGGACAACACTAACAAGTGGACCGAGTTTACTGAGTCTAACTAATAAGATCAAACTTAAATTCACAAATCTTAAAACGTTCGATCGAGTTACACCTTGTAAGCGTACCTCAAGGAGGATCAGTTGGATAGAATCCGGTGACTAAGCGTACCTGTTATCCCGTGACATAAGGAGTTTTGATGATAGCTAAGCGTATCTGCTATTCTACGGTTGGTGATGAATGATTCTGAGGAAAGATAGATAAATATACTAATCAACTCAAAGTTTGGTAACAACGAAGGACTCCCCAATCATTTTTCTTTCTTTTACTTTTATTATTATTCCTTTTAGTTAATTAATTGTAATACCCCAATTCGACAGGTAGAGTTCGCCGAATGGAATATAGGTAATGGTTTGTCCTTTCCTAACACCGAGGCCTTTTCAGCACAACTGGCTCAGAGTTGGAAAAAAGCTTTGCAGTTAAGCATGCTCGGGCGGGAGTAATCCAGGGATGGGTGACCTTCCGGGAAACTGCTGCTGGATGACCGCAGCGGTGCCCGTAGAAAAACCCCACACTCTTGGATGCCGCAGTGGCTAAGTGGGACAATATCGATAGAAGGTCGGGTCATTACAAAGTGGTATCAGAGCCGACGACGGGTCACCTGCCAAGGGTGAGAGAGTACGCTGGAGGGGATGTTCCAAGTATTGGTCTCATAGGTGGTAGGGAACGTCGGAGATTTGGGCTTGAATATATTCCGGAGCCGAGGACGGCTCCAATTTAAGGTGGTGGCATTGTAATACCCCAATTCGGCAGGTAGGGTTCGCCGAATGGAATATAGGTAATGGTTTGTCCTTTCCTAACACCGAGGCCTTTTCAGCACAACTGGCTCAGAGTTGGCAAAAAGCTCTGCAGTTAAGCACGCTCGGGCGGGAGTAATCCAGGGATGGGTGACCTTCCGGGAAGCTGCTGCTGGATGACCGCAACGGTGCCCGTAGAAAAACCCCACACCGCCGGATGACCGCAGTAGCTAAGTGGGGACAGTATCGGTGGAAGGTAGGGTCATTGCATTAATCAAACCAATCCCCCGGATGACGGCAGTAGCTAAGTGGGGACAATATCGGTGGAAGATCGGGTCATTACATTAATCAAACCAATCCCCCTTAGTATTTCGTTTATTTTAGTTTTCGAATCTAAATAACCTATTAATTACACAGTTCTTTGTGAAACGATCCTTACTACCGCTAAATTATTAGTTAATTAGTGGAAAATATATTGATTAATTTGTCGCACTTACGACACGCATCATACATCACCAATCCTACAAACAAAAAAATATAACATAAACATGTGCATTTTCTTCAAAACCAAAATCGATTATCAAATACAATCGGTCGACGTGGACATGAACATCGACCACTTATTACAGGGATCAGTCAATGTAGACATAAATATCGGCCGATTCCAATTCACATAAAAAACCTAGATTTTATAATTTCAATTTTTGAAGGTATATACGTTGATAAAAACTAATTAAAAGGAATATGTTAATAAAAAATATATGATTCGAACCATTTGTTATATTTGTATTGAGATTATAATTTCTTCGTCTTTCGTAATAGTTTTATTCTTTAACTATTTATTTAAGATTGTTTATGTAATTTTTGGTTCACTTCCACTAAATTCAATATTTTTATTGGGATATTTTATTCATTTCTATCATGTCCTATTGAAATAGCAAACGGTTAATTCTTTATTTACTTGTCTTAGTGGATACAAAATTCTGTAGGCCTATAATAATCGGGATAGGCCTCGAATCAGTGAATCACCTATATGGTTGTTTATATACCTTAGGCAACTCTTTCCCCTGCTTATATTCATTTTGATTCACAATCACTTTTCCTTGTTCTTCTTAAATCACATCGAAAATTTGAAGTTGTAATGGCATGTCATGGGAGTTGTTATCATAATTTCGTCGTCTTATTTGTCATTCTTACTTATGTTTCTTCATCAACACAACAAGGTTAGTATAAACAAACTCAAAATTTAAGATTTCTTAACCTAATATTTTACTTTCACTAAAACCCTAAATAATTACCTTTTTTTTGTCCAGTTTCTTCGAAGCTTGTATTGGAAGAGAGTTACGAAATCATTACCATACTTGATGGGAATAAGTTGAATAACACTATAAATCCTTCATCTGTTCTTCCTAGAGATGATCAACTTCTTATTCTTGATACACCCAACAGTGCTTTTTACTCCGTCTCAGTCCCTATTTCCCAAGGTTAAATGTTTATTACTCTCTCGTTTTCTTTCTTTTAGATATTTTTGTTAATTAGTATTTTTTCATGCAGATTCGAAGATTAATCGATTATCCGGCACTGGAGTGGCTGGATACTCAGATGGAAATTTGGGTTCTGCAATGTTTGATAGACCAAGAAGTTTTGCTGTTGATTTTAAGGGTAATGTTTATGTAGCTGATAAAAACAACCATGCCATCAGGAAAATTACTAGAGAAGGTGATTCAATATTCTTTATTATGACATTAAGATTTTTGGGTTTAGTATAAAATTAATCCACGTTGGATTATTGATTACTTATGTTTGAAAATTGAAACTGCTTTAAGTTAATAAGTTTAAGATTATATGTGAAGATCCAAGGGCTTGTTTTCTTAGCTCTATGAGATGACCCAATTGCTGATTTTTGATGACAATGTTCTGGTTCGCAAGAAAATCAACCCACCTTATGTTACATATGGTGTTTGAACCATTGATATATGCAGTCCCTGAGTATGAGATTGGAAGCTTTGGTTGACCATGATCTAAGTAGTAAGGATAACATCCCTTGAAATCAGCCACTGAGTGATCTCTTTGTGATTCCAAGATCAACTATGTTACGAAGATTTAACTTATGTTACACTCATAGAGTCATAGTGGGCCAACTCTCAACTTGGGAATTAGTTTCCAAATTCATTTTGATCTTGTCGATGGTGTTAGAATGACTGCAACTTATAGTGGACCAAATATCTATGTGGTCTTATTTTTGCGAAGTGTATATTGAACTACTCTTTGCAAATAGTGTGCTTTTGTTATTTTCATTTTTCGAACGGGTTGGTTTTGCCAAAACAGCCTCAGAGCTCATTTATGCATTTTTTTTGATACTTTTGTATTGCAAACCCTTGTTTTTTTTCTTCTTTCTGATATTGTAATGTGACATGAGCGTTGAGCTAAAATGCAATAAATTCTGTACTCGGGAATATATATATATATATATATATATATATATTTATATAGGGTCTTATGCCAATTAATTTAAACCCTCTGTTTGTTTTCTTCTAATTGTGTTATGTCATGTATGATGACTTGAGATATGATTAAAACGAACAGTTCTGGAGGAAAAAAACAGTTCTTCTTTAAAGCAATGTGTGGAGGAGGGGGTTAAACTTTCTTGCAACAAAATAAGTTTTTAACTGAATTAATCAATCCTCTGGCTAATACTATTTAATTGTAATGTCTTTTGGTTGACAATTGAAATTTTCATTGGATTAACTCCCATATGTAGTTCAAGTGCATTTTGATAATTAATTGTACCGATTTGTTTTAATTTTTCTTGGTAACCAGATGGGTGAGTGATGGATACACCACGACGATGATCGAATATTATTTTGTCATGATTATACCTCCCTCTTTTTACTTGAATTAGTCTCCGGTTTTCGGTTGGGTCTGATTTCAATCAGCAACCATTCAATTACTTGTGGCGTTATTGATAATATTTTTTCAGGTGTGGTTACAATTGCGGGAGGATATTCAAGGAAGCCAGGGAGGGCTGATGGCCCTGCTCAAAATGCATCATTCTCAGAAGATTTTGAACTCTTCTTTGTCCCTAAATTATGCGCCTTACTGATAGCTGATCGTGGGAGTAGATTGGTTCGTCAATTAAGTTTGAAACCAAATGACTGTACATTTGATTCTCAATCAAGTAAGTGTTTTTCCTTTGCTATCTTGAATACATTCTGTATCCTTGTAGGCTGTAGCTTCTTGTTTTCATTGATCTTCTCATACACTTCCATTCTTCCTTTTCTTTTTGAAGTTTTTATCAGATTCTGTGTTCTTTTTCCCCCCCTATAATTTCGACTTGGATTAGGAATAGTGGCTAGGACTTAGAAGCGTTTATAACTTTTAGATGTATGAATTTACCCTCCATGTATTATACATATTAATTTAGCTGCGGCGTATTGTTAGTTTGATTTGTATTTGTACTTTAGTTAATTGTTTCAGATCACCACTAAATTATTAATGACTGATTGTCTGAATTATGATCTGTCTCACAGAGCTAGGATTGGTTTCGGCGTCATTGATTGGAGTCTTTTGCTTCATCCTTGGTTTGGTAATTGCATTTGGTTATCAATATCTTGTTTCTCGTGTAAGTTTTTCTTTTTCAACATTAATATTCCATGAAAAAAAGAGCAAAGAATGTTTAGTAGCTAAATGTTTCTATTCGTACCTTTAGACAGGGACTCTCCAGCAACCATCGTTGCAAAGTGACATGGAAGCCTTGCCTAATCAATCTGGGGAGGACAGTACAGATCATCTCCTCCGACGTAATAAACGCAGTTGTTAAATCACCACTTTACATGCCCATTGCTAAGCTTGGTTGGCTGAGCATATCTCATCTTGCTCTTATGTTTCAGATCCATAGACTAGAAAGAAACAACTTTCGTACAAATAATTTTTCTTTGCTAGATTCAAATTGTTCAAACAACCATGAAGTACCCAAGGAAGGGGTGATGGTTGACCCATTGAATGATTTGATTAATTTTGATGAAGCTGTTGATAATGGATCAAAGAAAGCTTTTAAGCAAAGCGATGAAGGTCAAGAACCATGTTGCCTTAGCAGCGGCAGTAGGATATATTGTATGATAGAAAGTAATGTTATGGAGTTTGATGAACAGGTTAGAGTTAAATGCCATAGTGATGTGTCTTTGATGGGCAGTTCGAGTTTAATTAAGAGGAAATAGCAATAGCTAGTATGGGACTTTCGCAACGAATATATACAGTAGTAGTAGACATTTCTTGTGAATGTGTATATTGGTGTAATTAAGTTTGAATGTGTTTTCTTGTCATTCTGGAACGTCTTTTTCAGCCCAAGTATTTGCTCTTTGCTTGCTGCTTATCAAATGTTTGTCTGGACCGAGTGTTGGGTGAATATTTTCTTTATCATTAGGAGTTGAAGAAAATTCTCTTACTTTTGTTTCTACAGATAGGTCTGAGTGGGTATAAAGTTACGTTAAACAGGAAATCAAAAATAAAAATCTCAATCCTTTTTTTATACTAATACTCTATTATTAATATGTGGAAAAATAAAACTAGAATTTTTATTCAGATAACTTCTTAAATAAACACGACTATCAGATCTCTAGCTTTTCGTAAATTTCGTTTGAATACACAATAATTTTTAAATTAATTCTTTGATATTGTATCTGCTTTTGATTTGCAAAGCAACAATCTGTGCTTTACAGGGCGTTTTTACTCGAGTTAAAAGTGCTAGTAATTTAGCTATTTCGTAGTCAGGCATCATCAATGATCATCTCTTTCCTTGTAATTTAAGCATTTCCATGCCGTAAAAGTTTGATGTGACCAACAGAGCTTTATCAAGTAAAACATATGCTCCATGTATCTATTTGTGAGCTGTTAATGGAATGTGTCGTTGCCACTGTTCAGATCAGTACCAGATGCTTTTCATGAAGTGTGCAGTTGATAGGCAGTCTCACTGGAAACAGAAAGCTTACCCATTAAAAGAAACTCAGAAATAGAAAGCTTCTGGATTCCTTTTTTCTTTTTTCTTGTTTCTGGGGATGGGTAGTCTACAACATCAAAACTGGTCCAAGAATTCTCCATCTATAAACTATCAGAGTTTGGGTCATGTTAGGTGGCGATCAGTGACAGTGAGTAGTCTAATATGCACATGAGACACCTGCATAAGTTGGTGATGAGTCTCTTCTTCACAATGGTATACATGTCAATAGGGATTTACCTTACTGAGGAACTCCTAATCCTTGCAACTAGTTCAAATGTTTCAATCATGCTGTAATGCTTACAAAAGACAAAAGTAGTGGCAAAGAGTAAAAACAAAAAAACTATTAATTTTGTTCAAATACTGATTCATGGGGTTTTTTTCACTTAGAAATAACAGCCATCCATAACAAGGAACTGTTGTCCAGAATTTCCACAAGTGATGGTTATGCAGTTTTGACACAACTGATGTTCAGTTTTTACAACTGGTGTTTGGGCAGAAATTCTCATCAACCCAAAACAACTAAAATTAAATATTGCAATCATTAAAAAGAAGATAAAAAAGAAGTGAAATTGAACACAATCAGTTAACGTGGTTCAGCCCTTAATGGCCTACATCCGCGGGTAGTGAAGTTAAAAGGATTTTATTGATGAGTTTGTGGGTTACAGATACAGAAGCTCCATTAGAGCTATGATGTTTTTACAGTCAGATGAGTTCCCGAGAAGAAGAGGCCGATCCTCTCTTCGTCCTTTCCTTTTCTCTTTTAACCGAAAGTCCCAGCTTTCATCTGATGTGTCATATGTCTTAATACGTGGCACACTTAAGTCGTCCCATCTGTCAACTCTGTCTCTTTCAGACACTTCTACGTGGCCTCTCCCTATCCGTCCATCTGTTGACCTTATCTTCTTATCCAACTATCCCTTAAACGGTCTGGGCTGGTCTGGTTGGCTTACAGGAATGGGTCGCGGATCTGGCTTACGGACCTGGCTTGCGGGAAATGAAAATGATCTTCCTGTGGGACTGGTACGATCCATGCTTCGGACCTTGGTACGATCCATGCTTCGGTCCACGCTACGGAACTGAGCTTCGTTGCGAGAATGATTGTATCGGGACAGCATGGGTCGGGACAGAACAAGTCGGGCTACAGTTGGAACGGGAATTGCTGACGTCCCTGTGAGAAATGATGACGTCACTTCAGGACAGGATAGCATCGGGGCAAACTGGAACGGCCGGGATGATGACGTCGCTTCGGGATCGGGACGTGATGACGTCACGTCGGGATCGGGACGTGCTTCGGGCCAAATTAGGCTTCGGACTTGATGACGTCATTTCGGGCAAATATCATTTTGTCCCCAACAACTTGCCCCCTTTTCTTGAGAGTTGTTTGAAGAAAAACGCTTAAGAAAATTACCAGTCTTCTTGTCTGAATCATCATGTGGTGGTGGATGCTGCTTGATCGTTAGTTACATTTTTGTCCCTGCAAAACAAAATTTTGTTTATATATATATATATATATATAGATATTGATCGTTAGTTTTTCACCACAAGGTTCCTTTGAACCCTGGGTTGGAATTTTTTGCAATGAAGCACCTCCTTCCACGGAGTTATGACATTCGGGATGACATTTGGGATCCCACTCATACGAAACAAACCCAAGCCAGGGGTAAGATACAGGGTTGGTCCCGAACGTACCCTTCTTGTTTGTATTACGATTGTGTCGCCAATCATAAGCGATTTCCAGAATAAGGTGTTCCTGGAGTATTTTGTATCAAGACTCTTTCATGGGTTCTGCGACCCAATAATCTTATTAAAGTCTCCTAGCCACGGAGCTCGCCAGGAACACACGCCTAATTTATCTCGGGCATAGAGTAAATTATGTGTGATCCATTATTTTATTAAGACTCTTACATAGGTCCCCTCTTTGGGGATGTATCCACTAGTCTTATCTTGTCTCCTGAACGGAGAAATATCGGTAAGAAATATACCTGAAATGTAGCTGAGAAGTATACTTGGAAATCATCCAGATATTTCTCATTTCTCATTTCTTATTTAAGACATATCCCATATTCTTCTATATACATGAGAAGCATATATAGAAAGAAAATATGAAATATATTTTAAATAAGACATGAGAAATATCCAGATGAAATATCATTTTATTCCGAAGTAATCGTTGTTTGAGAGATCAAAAGTATACGAATGTAGAAGTATTCGCCTTCCGGAAATATTTAATGATAGGTTGAAAGAAATACCCATTTTTGAATGATAATTCCTGTAGCAGCGTTCAGATTGCCGCAAGAAGTATAAGAGGTATCGCCTTTCAAAGAAATTCAGGATAAATTGAAATATTTACTGAATATTCTTCGTGAAGTAAGAGCCATATGAAGTATCATTTCTTGAACGCTCACTTAAGGTATTAATTGCTGCCTTATGTTAAGAAGTACAAGGCATATAACATAAAGTTGCGAAATATATTATTTCTATTTTAGCATTAATAAAAAATAAAATACCTAATTGGCGTGCAGTATTTAACTCATTTCATAGCTAGATATTTGATTTCTTTATAGCATGCCCCCCAGTGCATCATTATTGCATAGCTGCCGCATCTCTGAAGTGTCCTTCATAGGTATCTTCACACTCATAAAAATGTCTTAAATATTTCATAATATTAAATGGGTACAAGCGAGAAATGATTTTCATACTTTTAATTAAATATCACTGCTAAATCTAATCAAACAAATTAGAATTTGATCAGGCTAAAATTTTTTATCATATTAAATCAGTAGGTTTCTACGATTATGACATTAATTATCATGATGCATGATATCACATGCGATTAAGATGTTATTGAAAGCAATTAATCAATTCATACTGTATGACAATTTGAGAATTATTTTTAAATTTAAAATTGCTACTTCAAATACGCAATTAACATTATGAACTTTATAATCAAAATTTTAAAAAGATAACGTATATTTATCTTTTAAAAATGTTTGTGGATCGGTATACGTCTTTTCTTATCTGTTGAAGTTGTGATAATAATTATCTAGCTGTAACAATTTAATTTAATTTTATAATTATTATTATTTTTTTTTTAAAGAAAATTTTATCTATTAATAAAGAAAGCTGCAAACAAAATTATAAGCAAAGAGATTGGAATTAAGCTAGCTGGTCTGGCTCAATTGAGTTGGATCAAACTCAGTGAGTCGACCCTCTGGGAAGAAAATTCGACAGAGTCTTATCTGTTTTCTGGGTATTCCAGCCTGGTTCAGGCTATTTCAATCAGTTCTTCCCTACAATTCAAGCATTCATTCTATTCAAGAACATATCAAATTCATGCCACAATCTAGCCATTCCATGGCAGGAAAAAACATCACAAAGCAACACAAAGCATAAAGAAATCAAGTTTTTATCAACTTCCAATGCTAATCTAGAGCACCAATTATTTTAACATGCTTCGGAGCTTAATTGGATTGAACTCAAGACAGAAATGGGCTAAGTGCAAATTGTTTTGAAATCAAAGTCAAATAATCAAAACACACAACCCAATTATTTGAAATGAAACAACTAGTGTAGATAAACAACTAGGTATCATGATGTGATTCTAATAATTGATAACTTCTAATAATTGATACATAATTGATACTTAGCTTACTGAGAAAGCGAATTGCAGGTGCATTGAATGAGCTCTTTGCTTCAAATGGATCATTTGCGTGAAAATTTTATACTTCCATCGAATACCACATCGAAGGTACAGGAGTTTGGGGGAGGATTCAGGGCTGTGCTAGTGCTAGGCAGTGCGCTATCCAATCATGCACAAAGTAGCTCTCTCGTTGAAATCATCTCGTTGCTCGAACTTGACAGTAAGCATTTATATGCTGGAGCCTATTGAGTACGTGCATGATATGTACTTCTTCAAAACATGCTGAACAAGTCTCTCATCTTTTTCAGATTGGCGAGTTCGTTGGACAAAGATTCAACATTCAACTGCTGCTGGAGATTTTTCTGTTCCAAATCTTCAATAAGCTTTTCAGATGACAACGATTTCCCTTTGAAGCTTCACTTGCTTAAATAATTATCATACGAACTAAATTCATACTTGCTAATTCAATTACTCAAGATGCAAATGTACATACACATAAATATGATATTTATGGAGGATTAAAGCATAGCAGATTGAAAAAGAAGCTATAACACAATCACCATGTGAGCCTGCACAAGCTATGGCTTGTCAACAGCGAAATGCATAATCCAGGTTCAGCATGAAACCCAGGTTCAAAGGCATTACAGGCATGACGCTTATTCTCTAAGAAACATCAGATTGGTCTCAATAAAATTAGACATAAAATTTGATTCATTTAAAGATCAAATTAAACTCAGAATAGACGTTCAACGCAAAAAAATGAATGCTAACTGCGAGCTACAGAAGAAACACAAGGATGGAGCTATGAATTAGGATGAAAACTCAACATCATGAGCTATAAATTTATTTCAGAATTATGCTGATACTTTAATTGCTATATCACTTAGATAAATATCAAAACTAAAAGGCAGCATAAGTATCAATCAGCTATTTTCACAAATCAAGGAGATCCCATTTAATTGGTTACTGAATTTCTTTATTCATGTTCACAATTACAAGTCACAAAATTATACCACAGTGAACAATATCAACAGAATGTATTCATACAAATCACAGATCAATGGCTATGAAACAGATTCAAAAATCTATAAAAAGTTGAAGGATTAAATTCACAAGATGATTTAAGTTTCCTGTTTATAAGCTATAACATGTTTAACAACTTTTATATTCAACCTTTCTGGCATTATGCCTCAAGTAAAATGACTTAACCACATTCAATAATGGATTAAAAATGCACATTAGGTCTTTGAGATCGAGACGATTGAAACCAGATACAAGCATTATGAAGCCAATAAGGATCGAAGCAAGACCTAACACTCAAGCTTGATTTCACTGTGTGCATATTGCCATCAAAGATCATGGATGAGCAGAAATCAATTCCTAAGAACTGTATAGAAATCTGGATAAGACTTAAAGAATCAGGCTGGGTTATACGTTGCTTTTAGCAAAATGGGTGCTAAGGCTGTTATAACAATCTCTAAACATACAAGCAATTTGAGATCATACATCATACAAAAATGAATTTGACTCTAAATTATCCGTTAACATGCAAGTAGTATACATATTGCACTAAGAAAATAAATCCTTTGGGATTAGTGATACTCAACTTGCATTTCTCACAAGAAAATTGTTAGTGAACAAACATGAATTTAACATTGTCTTCATGTCAAAGATTCATATATATGCAAATATGCAGCTATATAAGTTAACTGGACTTAAAGCAATCATAAAGAGCTATTTAACATTGTCTTCATTTATAACAACATGTGTTTCTACAATACAGATTCAAGAGTCTGTAGGAGTGCATGGATTATACTCACAGAATGAGTTAAATTACCTGTTTATAAGCTATAACAGATTTAACAACTCTTATATTCAGTCTTACAGGTATTATTTCTCATGTAAAGTGACTTAACTGCATTCATTAATGGGCTAATATTGCTCATTAGGTCTCTGAGATTGAGATTTAAAAGATTGAAAACAGGTACAAGCATTATCAGTTCAATAAGAAACAGCTTCAAATGGTGTAGGTTTGGTCTCTACTTGATCTAACATGCATCAGGTATTTAAAAAATCTGTTAGAGCAGTTAAGAATAATAACACTAGGTTCTTAAGCTTTATGAGCTTGAAGTAAAATTTATAGCTCATACTCATGCTTAAACAGCCGATACTTAGCTCAACTCTGTGATTGGTTGAAGTTGTTGCAATTGATTAGTTAAAGCTGCTGCAATTGTTATTGGAGCAAGCTTTACCACTCATTCTGTGTGAGCTAATTCTGCTAGAGAAGATCTGGAGCATTCTCAGGTTGAGACATCTGATGGAGACCAAGCAAATTCATGGAAAATGCTTGGTGAAATAGTTTACTCTGTCATCCTTGAAGTTTAGTAATCATTTTATCGATGATGCCTTCATTAGACTTCTGAGATATTGTCGTCCTAACTTTCCAAATTGGAAGGAGTTGAGGGATCAAAGCATTCCGGCAAACTTTGACTGCTTGTCTGAGCTAATGGAGCCTGAACAGACCTCATCATGTTTAGTAGTATCAACTGCCCAATTCCTGCTACCTGGCTTCTTTGGCGCAGAACCTTGTGATTGATTAGCCGCCTAAAGAAACGCACACTCCTGCATTCTTTGATTGTATGCACGTACATCTTGCTCATTTCCCATTGAAGGGCCCAACATCCCCACTTCTCATGAAGTATTGACATTCACATTCGCCAGGTCTCTCAGGGAACTCATTAGTGAGCATCTTCTGCTGATGACGATAAAGCTTGGACCCATCTGCTTGCCTGATGGAATTGTTCTTGAACGGAGTCGACACTGAATTGATATTTCCTTTCTGTGGATATACTGAACCCAGAAAATGCTCTCAAAGGAGCTGACATATCTAAGTTGTGCTCTTAAAGAGCTATCGTATGCATGTGTTGATGCCTTGCATAGAGACTTAATTATATGTCTGCCACCTTTTTCGGTGCTTTGAAGACTTCTTGCTTGCCATCATGTAGATTGCTTCTTGTTAGAGCTTCTGGTACAGTTGTAGATATTTAGCTTGTGTTCTTCTTGATTATTAATCACTTGATCATCACCTCCTTCTATACCTGGCAAAGCTGAATCTATCGTTCATGCATTTCTTCAAGCATGTTTCGTGCAGTTCTGTGAATGGTTCTAGCATAAAATTGGTTGTGATTCTACTCATGCATAAAGTCCTTCCCTACATAATTCACTACAAATCCATTCATAGAAATCGTTTCACATAATCATAAAAACTGTTGCAAATTTGTGACATTGAATGTATACAGGGCAAAAAATCCCCAAAAAACCTTACCAATAGAATTCCGATTTTGTATACAGGGAAAAAATCCCCAAATCAACCAAATTTCTGACATTGAATGTTTTTTTTTAAAAAAAAAAAAATTCGTTCAATGGGTTTGTAGAGCAAGATGGGTTATTACAAATCTGTAACCAAAAGTTATTTTGAACCAAAGTTTTAGAGAAAATCATGGGTCTTTGTTGAAGAACAAAGCCGTGGTATTTATAAAAATTCTTCTTGACCTTTTGTTTTAAAACTCCAAATTGAAATATTTGAAAATGAAATCCTATGGATTAAAAGGAAACTCATCCTTTTTGGAGTGATTGATGATGTAGACTCTTTTGATTCTCTCTTCGCTGCCATTTCTTCAATCTTGTTTCTATTGTTCAGCTACTGTTTCCAAGCTGGATAGTTTCTTTGAACATCATCAAGCTTTGATTCACCTCAGGTAGGGTAAATCCTTTCCTCAATCCCTGTTTCTAGCGCCAAATTGTTTGGGCAGAAATTCTCATCAACCCAAAACAACCAAAATCAAATATTGCAATCATCAAAAAGAAGATCAAAAAGAAGCGAAATTGAACACAATCAGTTAACGTGGTTCGGCCCTTAATGGTCTACATCCACGGGTAGTGAAGTTGAGAGGATTTTATTGATGAGTTTGTGGGTTACAGATACAGAAGCTCCATTAGAGCTATGATGTTTTTACAGTCAGATGAGTTCCCGAGAAGAAGAGGCCGATCCTCTCTTCGTCCTTTCCTTTCCTCTTTTAACCGAAAGCCCCAGCTTTCATCTGATGTGTCATATGTCCTTAATACGTGGCACACTTAAGTCGTCCCATCTGTCAACTCTGTCTCTTTCAGACACTTCTACGTGGCCTTTCCCTATCCGTCCATCTGTTGACCTTATCTTCTTATCCAGCTATCCCTTAAACGGTCCGGGCTGGTTTGGTTGGCTTACGGGAATGGGTCGCGGATCTGGCTTACGGACCTGGCTTGCGGGAAATGAAAATGATCTTCCCGCGGGACTGGTACGATCCATGCTTCGAACCTTGGTGCGGTCCATGCTTCGGTCCACGCTACGGAACTGAGCTTCGTTGCGGGAATGATTGTATCGGGACAGCATGCTCGGGACAGGATGGGTCGGGACAGAACAGGTCGGGCTCCAGTTGGAACGGGAATTGCTGACGTCCCTGTGAGAAATGATGACGTCACTTCTGGACAGGATAGCATCGGTACAAACTGGAACGGCCGGGATGATGACGTCGCTTCGGGATCGGAACGTGATGACGTCACGTCGGGATCGGGACGTGCTTCGGACTTGATGACGTCATTTCGAGCAAATATCATTTTGTCCCTAACAACTGGTATATCAAGAAAGGTTAATGTTGATGCCAGCCGAGGAATGACGACGCTATAGAATGGGTGGAGTTGCTTGCTATAGTGCAAGCTATAGATAGCAAGCTCTAGAGTGGACATTCAAATGACCAAAGAGAGGTAATCATATATTATGACACTATTAGTGTTCTTCATCAAGCATAGAAATCTTTAAATCTGCCTTAGACTAGGTAAATAGATTGATTGTGCAGTTTGGCCGTTATCCATTGTTTCGCTCTAGTTTTCAGGAAGATATATTCTACAGCTTACTCCCAAGCTAACACGAGTCCATTTAAGAAGATGTGAGCATGAAACGTTTTCTGCACCAGCCAGATACCATAAATACATTGATCTGACGCGCTAAATATTAAGGTGATGGGACCCTGTCTGCTTCGAGACTGTTGTTCTTGTGTTTTTTGTTTCTTTAGTGCTGTTTCGGCTAAACTGTAGCCTGGCACCTTTCGCTGTCTCTTCGTTCATTAGTAGTATAATATTTTGAATGACCATGGCAAAGGGGGGCAGGGAATGGTAGAGAAAAACAAAAATAGGACCTCGGGTAATCACATGTATTGAATGTAAAAATCAATCAGATTATTGACCAACTCAGATGAACAAATCAAACGAAAAAAAGGAGTAGATTAAAAGAATATGAACTATTGATGCAATGGCAAATGAACAAAGGTTACAACACATAGCTTGAAGGGACGCTAGCATTTCACTCCAAAATGAATCAAAGAACATAAAATTGGTGAAGAGAAATTAAGAAACCCACAAGTTTTAATCGATTTCCACGCCTTGTTTCTGCTTCTATATAATCAGCATGTATTGATTCCATCCTTGCAGTCCATTGTCAAATTATAGAATGTCTCAACCTGAGTTTTTGCCCTATACAAAACCTCAGTATCCACTGCAACTCTCATATACCCATCAAAATCAACTGCTTTCCCGTCATTTAGCAACATCGTCTCATTGTACCACTCACTAGTATTTCCCCACAGTTCCTTGTAATCATCAAGCAAATGAACTTTGTAACTAGACCTCAACCTATCAAAATAATTATAGAACGGCTCATTTGTTGCAACATAAAGATTTCTCCATGGATGAATAGTCTCTTTCACCTTTGCAAGGATAGCATCTGGGGAAGTATCACTATACAAATGAGGCCAAAGTTCCTTATTCTGCGCTTTCTCTCCTCGTACAACATGAACTGCATCAAAATCCCAGTCCATTTGCCCACCAATTTCTGTGACTATATTCATCAACCTCTTAGATTTCCACAAAGAATGCCATGGCCGCTGAACGTAATTCGCAGCTTTCCCTTCACAAACTCTGTACCAGTAATTATCTGGTTCAGGTGCATCAAACTGCCTCCATATAATCGTGCTCTTATCTTTTTTGAGTTGCATTGGTGTGACTTTGTAGGTTGGAACCTTCCGAACAGGAATTTTACTCTTCCGGGTTTTATCCCATTTCTTCCAATCCTTCATGAATTCTCCCTCCTCAACAATCGAAGCTGTTTCCTTCAAATGCTCAAAATCAAAATAGTAGCGAAAATCCTTTCCTTCCTCATCTTTGTGACTTTGACTATAAGACCCCGACAGACAAATACTTAAATCCATCACGAATGTGCGATTCAAATACTGAGCCTCCCCAAGACCACACAAGAAACTCCAGAGGAATTGGTTCATTCCTTTGCAGTAATCTCCTCCCCGCGAGTAATACAGATATCTGCCCTTCTTGAAAGCAGTTTCAGATCCTACAATTGGGATTATGTCATTGATCTCTTCATCACGAATAGGAGTAGGAGGAGAAATCCTAGCAGAACCAAAGCTCCTAGTTGAATTAAACCTACTTCTAGGCCTCCGGGCATTCAAACCTGAATGCCAACGGAGTGCATTACTCACCTTATAGGTACAATTCTGTTCTATACCAATTCTAAATCTCCTAAAATCACGATATCTCCGCCATGATTTCTCCTTTTTGTTTCTAAATCTCCAAGCTACATCACACTCATTAGGTTTAGATCCATTTACAGGTTTTTGGTAGTCTAAGAACACTATAGACTTAAAAGTCTTAAGATTAAACTTCTCGATTGCAAATAGAACCCGTGGATCTGAACAATTAATAGAATTAGAATCTTCTTCACACACCGAAAAAGAAGTGGAATTCACCATTTTCTCTTCCGATATCTCAATCGTAGCTTCTGTGATGAGTAAAGAAGCAGTGGGTGATAAAGCAGGTGACATGCTCAAATCTTCACCAGTTTTAACAACAGAATTATCAGTTTTAAAAGTAGCATTTTCAACCTGAGTGAAAGTCTTAGTAAGAGCTTGAGAGGATTGAAACCATGGATCAGGAGGTTGATAAGTAACAGCAGTTACTGTAAAAATAAGAACCGAAAATACAAAAACTGAGAAACAAACATTACTGATGAGCTTTATTATGTTTTGACCTGTTGGATTTGTTTCATTATTGGTTTCTTTCATGTGGAAATCTTTACTAGGGTTTTCACAACCCCTAACTCTTGGTAGGAAATCTAATGGTGTCTCAAATCTAAACCCAGAAAGAAAGAAAAAAACTATAATGAAAAGCTTTAGCAGTTGTAGAAGAAGATTCTAATCAAATATTTGTTGGTTTGGAAGTTTGGATTTCTTTACTGACCTTCCTTATTTTCTTCTTCCAATCTGTAAATTCAGTGTTGCAGCTGAAGAGAGAGTGGTTGTGGATCTACCTAATGTATAAGAAAGAAGTGAGATTAAAGTAAACCACTTGAGTTTAACTGTGTCTGACAAGGGAGGAACTAAGAAATGAGCTCACCTCAAGGCTCAAGCTAACCAGAGGTTTTCCATTTGGATTTAGATTTTTCCAGCGAAAGAAAACAGCTATACACTAAACAGCACGTGGTATGCTACGTGTTATTTTTGCTTTAGACTTTTAATGCCAGATTCTGTTTGGGGCGGACAAGAGGTCGGCTGTAGGAGATTCTAAATGTACTGCATCTCGAGAGATCCAAGGCCAATTCCAATGCACTGGTCAGATAATCAATTTATCCATCGTGAGTTAATATGGTATATGTACATGTTAAGCGGGTAAATTGGTTTGGTAAACCGGTAAATTTACCAGTTTGCACCTCGTGATAGAGTCTATATTGAGCCATAAAGATTCAGTCGTTCGATAAAGTCTATGTTATACGATATAGACTCCGTCGTTTAGTTTTTATCTTGACCATTGATTTTTCTTTAGTCCAAAGGTTCCTATATAATTTATAAATTTCAAATATAACTTTTCATCTAGGTTTAATCCAACTGATATATTTGATTTTAGCAATAATTCAATTCACTCCAAATTGGGTTTAAAAATTGAATTTTTTGGCTTATTCATTCTATTTTACAAGTTTTAAAGTAAAAAGGGTCATTCAAACAAACAAAAACCCAACGGAACGTAAATACTCGAATACAATTTTTGAGTTAACAGGAGGATTTACGGTTGGGTTTTTAAATAAAAACCCAACCGTAAAACTGTCCTTCTTAAGGATTTTGGTTGGTCTACGGTTGGGTATGGACTTGTGTCCCAACCGTAAATGAACCTGGGATACATTTATGAAGAAGAGTATGCAAAAACTCCCAAAAATAAGTTAACATGAACATTAACCCAACCGTAAAATCTTTTGAGGAATTTTTGGTGTAGTTTTTGAAGCTCTTTTTTGTTTGAAAATATAGCGGTTGAAACCTTGTACGACCCATTTTTTGAAATAGAGCCGTTACACATCTTATTTATGTATGATAAAAAAGGGAAATGGTTGAGTACATATCAAACCTATCAATTTTTTTCTAAAATTGAACCTTTCTTTTACAACAATCATCTCCAACAAAACTATTACTCTAACATACTTGATTATGGATCACCTGGGGTTAAAGATCCTGATTTTACTTTGGATGAAGATTTATGTATTTACCGCTATTTGCCGCAACTATGTATTATGTTATCCAAAAAGAGGAGAAGAACGAAGGCAAGGTGGTATAACGAGTCAGAGTTATTGGCAAACAATCTATGAAAACTTTTGTTCTGAAACCGGCAACCCTTATAACCGTGATCACGTCAAGTTGATTTGTCAATATGACACTATACGCCGACAAGTAGAAGAATTTATGGCATTAGTTCTTATTATTGGTCAACTACGACTTAGGGGTGAAACCAAAGATGAGGTTTTAGAGAGATCTATTCAGGAATTGAGGAGATGGAAAATATGACCCTTTCTATACCTACCTCATTACCACATCCTAAAGGACTTTTTGCTCACTCGCAAACCATTTATTAGTTCTTTTGTAATGGCATTTGGTTTTGTTGGTGGTAATTTCAATTATCTATGTAATACTTGAATGGTCTAATGGGTTGTAATATGGTCTAATTAATGAGAAATTAATGTTTACATTAATTTCAAAATACTCTATTCATAGTATGATTCCTACAAAATACATATGATATTGTCACTACCAATATTACATTTAGTCAATATTACTATATTATCATTGCGACTCCGAGTCAGATATAATTGCTGTGAATTGAAAGGTCGAGGGTCGTAATATGTTCCAGAGTTGAAACTTTGCTTGAGCCGGTGACACCAAGACCTGGCGATTGCACCGTCGTATCCTATCTTTAACGGGGGTAATGGGCTTCCTTCTTTCAACTTGAGACCGAAAAAATGGCAATTAGGCACCATCCCAATCACACATCTTCTATTAGCCAATTGTTCGACAAAGGTTGTTCTTGTTGGTGCAAATGTAATCCATTTGAGATATAATGGATGACGCAATTGAAAGCGTTGGCGAGGATTTGGCCACATATTGGCATGCTCATCCAATACTCGCTAGTCAAATTCCTATTGCCTATTAAACGCCTTTCGAATGCAATGAACTCCTCGTTTAACAACGACTCTTCTTCTCCCGGTGCAAACATCATTGACTTGTATAAATCCGGGTAAGAACGTAGTTCAACCGCGGACCTATGCCTTACATAAGTGCATTCGTCCAAACCCAACTCTTTTGCTTCGCTAAATGGTCCAACTTGTTCGATGAATACATGGTAACCACAATTACCATCACCGAAAACATCGTCGGTGGCGTTTATGTATGGACGAAAAAAAGTCGGAAACCATAACATATAATTTTCATAAATAATTTGCTCGGTTCATACGATTTTACCATTCTCATTTCTTGGAAAGTTAGATGGTGCTTGCATTAATCCTCTTGCAATCTGGATCGTATGCGGCTCTTCAACCACTAATGTATTTCCTTTAACTTGTTCTTTTCTTCTTGCTAATTCTTTCATACTAATTCTTCTTGATTTTGGGTGTGCGGGAACTTTTCCCTTAGCACCAACTTCAATTGTTGAACTTTCTTGAGAGGGAAGTGCGGGACCTTTTCCTTTAATACCTACTAGGCTTGCTCCCCCTTGTTCCGTTTGACTTCTTTTTCGTTTGTTTCTTCCTCGAACATCATCCTCCTTCTCATCTTCCGCTTCATATTCCTTTTGCACGTGCTCAAAAGCCGAAGGGTCTCTTTTCTTTGATTCTTCCATCAATTCCCTAGCTTTTTTTCATCCCACGACCCTCTTTTCTTTCGTAGAAGGCCTACCCTTTATCTTTCCTCTTTTTGGTTCCTTGACATCGTACCTTGTGTTTGGAAACACGAAGTTAGTCAACTTACTCAACCATATTTGCCTTTGTGCGCGATTTACTGTGTCGTATTTCTCGGCTAGAGCTTTCCCAACGTGGGTATCGGCAAACGATGCACCAAAATCTTGTTCGACGATGGGTTCATCGAAAGACAATTGTTGCCAAAACGGATCAATATCTTGAATTGAGATCACACCGTCTTTTTCGTACTTGGGCATCATATGCCGGCAAGGAAGTCCAAAACTTGACATGTTAGGGCAAGCACACTCTTCTTCTCCGTGCAATTTTTCCAACCTATAATGCATAACTTCGTACATTAACTTCTCAATTGCGCTATGCGACACCTTATAAGAAATTCCTTCGAGCCATTGGTCGTCTTTATAAATGACGTGTTTTCTACAACGGATTTTTTCAAAAAGTTCCTTAACTCTATCAAGGTCACGGAGAAAATAATCGTGCATCGCTTCGAAGACCGTAACAAACCCACCATCGCAACTATGAAGCTTCTTCTTCATTCTGTTGTGAGATGACTCCGCGGTACTTGTGGCTTGGTTGTCAATGTGCTTATATTGGTTTCTGAACCCCGCTACAAACTTCTCTTTGTGCGGATTCAACCAATGGTCCATCAAATACTTCAAAACTATTGGATAATTACTCCAATGCAAGCAAAACATACGAAAATTTTCTTCATAATCTTCCTTGGTGATAGACCATGTCAAAGCATCCCATTCACTTTAGAAACTAGCTCATTTTAGTTCCGCCAACTTGTCATCCTCCTCGAATTTTTCTTTCGCCTTTTCTTGTTGAGGTACCGGTAATTTCTTAATTCTCTCCATCTCGCTTTTCTTTGTTGGACGAATAATCGATTTGCACTTGGTTTGAATATTGTTCCACAAGTGGAACGTGCAAAGAAGATGATGAGCATCCGGGAATACCCTTGTTATGGCATTCATCAAGGATTGTTCTTTGTCGGTGATAATCACCTTAGGGGTATATCCTTCAACGTAGAATAATTTAACTTGTTCCAATGCCCACACATAGCTTTCTTCGAGCTCGTTTCTCAAGAAGCAAAAGGCAACACTAAACGGGGACTTGGTAGAAGTTTGGCCGACAACATTCAAGACCGGGAGCTCATACTTGTTAGTTTTGTACGTGCAATCCATTATATAAACTTGATGGGAACACCGTGCTAACTTCATAAACTCGGGATGAGCCAATATAAGATGTTTAATTTCTTTATTCTCATCTTCTTCATGGAACATGGTGTAGTTTTCCTTCTCCCCCAAGTACATAAGTTGTTGGATTGGGTCCCTTTCTTGCCATTTCTCACTCTTCAACTTGGCTTTGGCGTTATAGATTGTCTCCAACGTAGAGACATTTTTTGGGTTTATTTTCTTCAAGTATCCGAGGATATCAATGGGTTTAATTCGCTTTTCCGTCATGTCGCCTACGATGACCTTTTCTTCCTCGGTGAGCCGTGCCGCATAAGGATGCGTTAACAAACTCTCTGGTGGTATGTGGTTGTGACGACCACATACAACTCTAGATAAGAACCACTTATTCTCGTAGTTGGTATGAAATTGAAGCTTGAACGGACATCCGTCTTCTTAGTGAAACTTTTTGACTTCCTCTTCGTTTTTCCTACATACTCGGTACCCTTCTTCGCATGACTTGTATACGTTCCACTACACTCGTAAACCATTTGAAAACGGTTATCTTTTTGTTGGTTGTTACAAACAATCACACACATGATGAGTTTGCTATGTTCTCTAGCCCATTTATTTGCATCATCTCTTTTATCCCATGTTTACATGGTCCAAGAACACAAAGTTAGTAACTTAGCTATATTGTCGAAAGGAATTAACAACTTATCAATAACCTACAAAGTCGTTCAAATAGTGATCCGTAGTATCTCTAGTTTGAATATCATTTGGAGGAGGCTGAGCATACATTAGGTGAGGTACAATCTCGAGATGAACAAAAAATATCAAGGCATTATGCAACAAAACACTACAAACTATAATTTTACGGTTAGGTTATGAGCGTCGGACCCAACCGTAGAGGAATTTACGGTTGGGTTGTGGCTTCGCACCTAACCGTAAAAGGAAAAAAAAATCCCTCACAGTTTTACGGTTGGTATCAAGAGTCGAACCCAACCGTAACTAGTGCAATAAATACCCATGCACATAATGAGTTACGGTTGGGTCGGTGCTAAAAACCCAACCATAAAACTGTTACGGTGTACTTTTCCTCCATGGAAAGTACGATTACGGTTGGGTTTTCTTCTCAAACCCAACCGTAAAGCTGCCTGACTCATAAAAAGTATCACTATTATGTACGTGATTTCATCAAATTTGAGCAAAAAAAAACCAAGAGTTTAAGTTAGAAGTATACCTGACTACTCTCGGCAATTGAATCTTCACTTTGACGACTAGTTTCTCCATTTGTTTGAGTTTCACCATTACAATTTTCACTTAAAACCTCTCTACCATCCAAATAATCATGCATAGTTGGGTCTCCATCAATTGGTACGTAAAATTTAGTTTGACAATCATACAAGGATTCACCCTCCACAAATTTGCCACTAGAATCACTCATTCTGGTTAAGAAAATCAAAATTTTGGGTTTTTCAATAAACAACCAAAAACTCTCTTTTCTTTCTTCTACTTTTCCCACCAACCAAAACAAATAAAAATCTGATTTATGCATATAAAATATGGGATATAGGAGATGAAGATGATCATTTACGGTTGAGTTCGATTACTAAAGCCAACCGTAAATGTGTTTGCACTAAAACTAAAACTCATATTTACGGTTGAGTTCGATTACAAAAGCCAACCGTAAATGTGTTTGCACTAAAACTAATATTGCTTTTTACGGTTGGGTTTTCAGCCAAAACCCAATCGTAAATTCTCCTGGGTCATTCAAAATTGGATTCTAGTTATTGTGTTGTTTTCGGTTTTTGTTTGTTTGAATGACCCAATTTACCTTCAATCTAGTTAAAATGATTGAATAAGTTTAAAAAATTTATTTTTAAACGCCAATTTTACCTTAAACTCAATGCTCCAAAAGATGTTTTACGGTTGGGTTGGGAAGCCCAAATCCAACCGTAAATTTTGGATGAAATTGTAAACTAAAATTGGTTTTTACGGTTGGGTTTTTTGCCAAATCCCAACCGTAAATCATCTCGGATAAGATTTTTTTTTTAGATTATTTACGATTGGGTCCGATGCTAAACCCCAACCTTAAAACTGTTACGATTTGGTGTTCACCCGTTGTTCTTTTGTTTACGGTTGGGTTGGGAAGAACACCCAACCGTAAATAGCTTTTACGGTTGAGTTCGACATGAAACCCAACCGTAAAATTCTCTGAATAAAAAATAAATCATCTTTTTGTCCGTAATTTCATCCAATTTGAGCCATTAAAAGACCAACAGTTTAAGTTAGATGTATCCCAGTTATGTTATGGTTGATTGAATCAAAATCTAGGGTTTTTAAAAAAATCCTACAAAATTATCTTACATTTCTTCTAATTTTTCTTCCCACCAAACCAAAAAGAATTTTTTTTGAATTAAGTTTAAGATTATTTTTGATTAATCATGATTAACTTAATCTATTAGCTGATTAGTTTTACTAACTAATCAGGGTTATTTTAGCCATTATGAAAATATGATGGATAAGGGGTTTTTGAATTTTACTTCAAATGTCTCTATTTCGTCTTATTATGGGAGCCCCTCTACAAATGTGGGAGCCCCTAAATCACCCTTCTTTTTTTAAAATACGCGAGGAGGATTTTATTGATAGAATTTTCTTGCATAGTTGATAAATCTTCAGCTAAAGCTGGATTTAACCAACTGGGCATATTCTGTTGCCATTCTCGCTCTGCCAATAGATAGATAGATAGACTCATAGACCATGTTTTGCTAAAGAATCAACAACATTATTTAAATCTCTGTGAATAAAAGTACACTTCCAAATATTCAAATTTATCTAATAAAAAATAAATCTGTTTACAAAAGTGTTACTATCATTTTTTCATTTTAGCCTAAAAATAGGCATAATTGAAAAAATGATAGTAACACTTTTCTAGAAACGGATGGAGTATTATAGTTCATCCAGTTAACTGCTTTCTCCTTCCTATTTATGGTATTGATTATCCTTTGGTTGTCTCCTTCTAAATGAATGTTTGATAGACCTTCAGTTAGTGCCCATCTAATTGCTGATGATGCCTCTGCTTGTTCAGGCATTATTGTTGATTCTGGGACACTGTTATGAAGGGAATAAGTTTTGCTATCCAGGGGATTAAATTGGTCACCTACTGTTGACAAAGTCAAAGTAATATGAAATGAAGATATCCTTTCGAGTGACCATTGTTGTGTTCAACGGTGAACCCATTAATTATTGATTTATTACTATTATTATTGGTGTTAAATACCTTTTGAACTACTCCCAAGAAATTAATAAATTAACTAAAATCTAAGTGAGGAAATAACTAAGAGCATTATGGAAATGAACCAAGATGATGAAATCGAAAGTGTTGTTGTAGAACCATTTTTAGCTCTAAAAGGACATTTAACGGTGGTATACGATAAATGATCAACTCTTTAATTTGGTAACCAACATTTTAAATATTAATGGACGATATCTGGACTAACCATTAACTATTAAAGTCTTCATTTAACCAGCATTTATTTATTTTTTCTGATTTCAATTAAAATTTTAACATATATTACAAATTTACCTCTAATGGAAGACATTTATCTTCCTCCTCTCTCACTCATTCTGCAACATTCGCTATTGACCAAAACAGCTTTCTTCTCTCCAAACCTTGAAAAATTCCATATAGTTTTTTCTACTTATCTGTAATTAGATATAACTTTCAAGCATCTCTAGCACCCAAATTCACCACCACTTTCACCATTATATCGTTGTCAACTTCCGTACCTGAATCCATAGCAAAATAATTAGGGTTATTAGCTAATAGATTTTACTTTGATTAAACATGTACAATAAATAACTAGATTTGATACCTAACATCATCAGTAGAAACTAATTACAACATCATGCAATCTAAGAGAACTGATTGAATGAGAGGTTAAAAATATGATACATAATATAAATTTACTAGAAACTAGTACCATCTTCCTAGTTTAGCTAGATCCACGTGGACGAATCCAGGAAGAAGAATCACGGGAGCAACGAAAGAGGATAATCATCATATAGGAACCTTGAATCCAAGTGTGTTACCCAAGATATATAACGCCACTGACTAGGATCAAGACGCATGGAAAGGAACTAAAAGGACAAGCGACTGAGTTTAAAAGAGAAGACAAGGCATTAAATGCAACTCATAAAGGACATAAAAGAGAAACAATAGGTCAGGACAGAATGGGACTCGAGAATTTGGACACAAAGCATGACTGGATCAAGATCGGGGAAGACGAAGACTATATCGGAGCTGGATTAGCATAAGCTCCGGGGTCGAGCCACAAATATAATACAACAAGTGACATATACTCGCCCAACACTGTAATTTTGGTTGTATCAACACTCACGCCTACAAATTCAGAGCTAAACCATTAAGTGAGGGAAAGAATTTTTGTGAGTGAGTTAGGCATATACTTTGAGAAAGTTCTTAAGGTTCAAAGTGTAAGGTTTAGCCTATGAGATTTGTAATCCTTCACATCAGTAACAACCAATATCTTTTTCTCGTGTACGTAGGTAAACATACCGAACCACGTAGATCATAGTGTTTTTAGTAATTATTTTTCTTTGAATGTTTTACTTTCATATTCTTCATATGTTTACTAGGTAGTAGATCTCATGTGATGGTATTTAGATTTTCAGATACTACACCTAAGTTCATTTTACCCCAAATTATTATAAATCCTCAATTCAATGCTTCAAAATTTGTTAGATGAGATGAATTTAAACATAAAATTTGAAATATTTTGTATATTCAGTCATTGGTATGACAAAGAACTTGCCAATCTTATGGCATCATTTTCCCATTTATTCATCTAAAGAGGGCATGTCTTGACTATATATCATTGTATATCAGAACCTAAGAAAAGATGTTAAATTTATTATTAAAAATATAAACAAATTAATATGTATCTAAATCAATAGATTTCATGTATAATATGTTGATACATGGCTATTAGTATCCAAGTTGGGATTTGTTTGAATTCCAATAGTCTAGAGTAATCCTCGATATCATCATCAATAGTTGAAGTTATAAATACATATTTTTGTTTATGTTGATTATCAAATGAAGATCCTCCATGTCTAAGGTGCTTGATAACAGGTGGAGACTCGTCAACATCAGGGAATAAAGTTTGTGCATATATTTTTTCATTTTATTGGGAGCTCAAATCGACTGAATCAGGAGGTAGGAGGCAGTGGTTCGTGTGGACTTTTATTTTTTCATCATCTAGTGGAGGAATTTCATAATCGATAGACGAAATAAAAAAGAGGTAGAATAAGATGGAATGTTTTAATTGTGTTTGTTCTATGTCAGAAACTGAGATTTTTTTTAGTTTATTCTCATAATACGCATGTCAATATTTTGTCGTGGAATTGACAAGGCTTCGAAAACTCTACCACCAGGATTTCATTGTGGAATTTGATCAGGGCTCAAAATCCTGATATGATATTTTTATATGAAACTAAAAATGACACTCCCAAAATGAGACAATATCTTAAAAGATTTAACTACCTGAATTCTTGGTTTTTTCCTTCTATCATTATTGTTGGGGAAATTTCTTTACTTTGGGAATCATGATTCAATTGTGATATAGTCCAAAATATGGATAAGATGGTCAATATAGTGATTTCTGATGACCCCATCAAACAAGAATCTCTAGTAAATTTCTTATATGGTTCTGTAAACCAAGATGAGAAATTAATCCAATGGGGATACATTGGTGAAATTGGATATGATATTACTCATCCATGAATCTCATTGGTGATCTCATTATCACTATGCATGCTGATGAGAGATCCGCTTTCACCACCCCCGCCACTTCTTGAATTTCCTAAAATACAACAAGTTATAGATAGCTCTAATATGTATTATTTAGGTTACATTGGTACTCAGTATACTTGGAATGATAGACAAGTTGGTACTAATCTGATAAGTGCTAGTCTTGACAGAGTTATCGGAAATGGTCACTGGCTGCATCATATGGTTCATCTAAAATCTACTGATAAGCGCATAATTTATACATTTTTATCACCTAATTCATATTTGCTAGTACTTAATTTTGTACTAATTTTATTATTTTTATGCTCTTATAGGCATACATAAAATCCGAAGTTACGAATAAATGAGGCTAAACGGACTACATTGCTAATAGAATCCACATGCTTATCTCTTTGGACCATAACTATAATCCAATTATGTTTAGTTGAGGGATTGCAATGGGTTTGTTAACTTGGACGTGGGCATAAAGAGCAAGGACGTCTTCTTTTGGTCTGGGCAGTTAAGAATAGAAGACGTGAGACTTCTATTTAATAAACAAGTCTGACAGTCTTATTTTTAGACTCGGGGTTGGTGTAAAGAGGGTCAGACGGAAGTTGGACGTTGGCTAAGTGGGTCTGCTTGTTGAGAGACAAAGGCAGACACGTGAAAAAAGCGAACAAGAAAAGTAGGTTTGACGGTCGAGACTGGTGAACAACGAACATAAGGTATGACGACTGAAAAGTCGGTTGGATAGAAAGAAGTTAGTAGGACGGAAAGCTAGGGTGTTTAAAAGGGGGCGTGACTTCTTAACTTGTTTCAAATTTTGTCTGGGATCGGTGGTGTATAAAATAATTGATAGAAAATAAGAGGTGACAGAAAGGTTCAGAGGGGTGGTTGACGGCTGGGCAGTAGAGAGAAGGGGGAGGATCGAGGTTGGAGAGATATAAAGGTGTAGAGAGATTAATTGATTAGTTTCGGTGGATGGTTGGAGAGATATAAGGGTCTGCACTCTGGAGTTTTTGGGGAGTTGGAACAAAAGGCTGGTGTTCTGACGGAGAGAAGATATTAAGGGTTGGCGGCTGGATTTTGGTTTAATCTTCTTCCTTCTCTACTTTGTTAATTCTTTTTATGGGTTTTGAGAAACATATTTCCATGTTTTGCTAGATTTTATGACTAGGGTTTTAGATAGACACTAAATTTGATTATGGAAAACTCATAAATAAATGGTTTAAATGTTTAATAATTTATCTTCATTGTTTCTTGATTAATTATTGCATAAATAGTGGAATTGATCATGTATGCTTTCCGTTTGATATGTCGTGCTGGGATTAGATTCTTTGACGGTGTATGCTCACAAATTGATATTTGATTCTTTGAAACTATATATTGGTTAAATAGATCTACTGATTGTTTATGCTTTTAAATTGATATGTCATGCTTAGTAACATTTGATGGGATATACTTTTCGATTGATAAGCAATTCTTTAGAAATATCATCTTGGAAGCGAAGGAAATTACAGTGGTGAAACGATTATTTTGGAGATTAGATGTGAGTTTATTATATCAAATTAGTGAAAACCGAAAACCCTAGTGCCCTCTCTACTTGATCACATTGTATATTTTATCTAGTTTATTTTATTATTTTCTCGTTCATTTGCATTTCCAAAAATCCAAAAAAATAAAATTATCATCCTTGATTAGTCAATTAGGAATATTAATTACATTATTTCCACCGCTCCTTATGGGTTCAACCCGTATTTTCCGTTGTCTACTAGTTAGACACCATGCGATTGCGGGTCTTTATAAATAGGGTATTCCGAAAACCTATCATCTACCATATTGATACAATAGGCAATGGCCATATTCCAATTATCTTCGAGACAAATTCTAAGCCTTATAAATATTTCAAGTGTTGGGGTAGAGATCCCCTTATTAGATAAGTCATACAAAATGATTACTCTAACTTTTTTAGAGGCTCTTCCCCTTACCAGTTAACCATTAAACTTAGACTTGTTAAGAATGACCTCAAGAAGTAAATTGTTAATCACTTTGGAAATATTGACCAACATGTTAGAACTCTTAATAATCGGCTTCAACATCTGAATACTCTTCCCCATATTATTCAGAATATTGATCCGATTAAAAATGTTGAACGTAATCTTGATCACTGGTAAAAAATACAATAATATTTTTATGCCCAAAAGTCTAGGCAAGAGTTCTTTAAGTCTTTTGATATGTGTGACGGACCAGAAAATTTTCGTTTCCAAGGGGTATATGCTCAGATAATCCTAATCCTCGAATTAATAAGATTTATGTTCAGCAGAGTCTCAGTATCTAAATTTGGTGTTTTATAAGAGATGATTGTTACCAAATATGGTAATTCATATCATTTGTTGGTATCGATAAATGTAAAAAATGATATCAAAAACTGTATAGCAGTTTGACGGATTCGATGACCCTCGAAATAAGAGCTATGTCTATATGCTTATACAACATTTGGGAAAATATCAATTGATATTTGCTTGGTAAAATCGATCACATTTGCTTGGTAAAATTATATTGGTTCGAAAATTGGTAATGTTGGCTCCTCGAGTGGCGTATCGGGAAGTTGTAGTCTGTCAATGGGTCGAAACCCGACCCGTTGGAAACAAAAATTTTCTGATCCGTCATAATATGAATACTAGTTCCTATTATAACCATGTAAATAAAAGAAAGTATTTTAACCATATTAATGCTCTTAAACTTGACAATAGTCATTGGGTTAATAATAGACCAAGTATTGCAACCCTTCTAGTTACTCATTTTATTTTTATACGGTCTACTTCAAAACCATACAAAAATAATGAGCTTCTTAACTGTATAAATCCTTGTATTACCGAGAATGACAACTTGAATCTGCCCATGCCAATTTCTCAGCAGGTGATTAAAGACAACATAAACCAAATGACCCCTTGGAATTCTGCGGGCCCCGATGGTTTTCCCCATATGGCTTTTACAAGGAAAATATCGATCTTCTATTACAGATGTTTGGAAAACTGTCAACTTTCTTTTGGATTCCAAGCATTTCTTGAAAGAGATGAATCACACTTTCCTATCTCTAATTCCTAAAATCAATAACCCTTGTATGACAACTGATTCTATACCCATTTCCCTATGCAATTGTAATTACAAGATTATCTCTAAGATCATTGTAAATAGAATGAAACCTTTCTTTAGCAAAATAATAAGTCCTTTTCAAGCTGCACATGTCCCTAACAAACATATTCAATATAATGTTATTATTGCTCATGAACTGGAGTATAATATGAAAGGAAAGGGAAAAAAGATAGATGTGAGTCATGGGTCTCAAACTTGATATGTACAAGGCATTCAACAGAGTTAAAGGATCATTTTTAGTAGATGTCCTTAAGGCTTTTGGGTTTTCTGAGCACTAGTGTGATCTAATTTCATCGTGTATTAGCACCACCAGTATATCCCTTATGTTGAATGGATCTCCATGCAAATCTTATAAACCAACTAGGGGTATGAGACATGGTGATCCTTTGTCTTCATACTTTTTTATAATTTGCATGGAATCATATTCTAGATATCTTTTCCATACTAAAAATAATCATCTTATACATGGTCTCAAAGTTACCAAAGATGCACCCAGTATCAGTCATCTACTCTTTGCAGATGATTGTCTAATTTTTATCTAAAACATGTCATTCATAAGCCAATAACTTATGAATTTAATCAAAGTCTTTAGTCTTGTTTCTGGTCAAATTATTACAGGGGGTAGTCAAATGAGATTTATATAGAATTTCATAGATTTTTTTTTGAGTGACTTCTGGAGATTCTCTGAAAATATAGAGATTTCTAATGATTTCATAAGAGTGTTTAAGAGAGTCTCTACGACTGGTAGATACAAATCTAGGAGATTTCTAGAGAGTCTCTGCGACTTGTATAGACAAAAAGATGTAAAATATCTAATCATAAATTCCAAACATCTACCAACTTTGTTATTATGCACGTTACACAGTTAACACATAACCTAGAAATACTGAAAGATTAGAGAGAAAAACACAACTGGATATTTAATTCCTTGTGTGAGTGTATCGAGAGACTGGTAATAGTCGTGAAGATAAGGGGGAAATTTTGGGGATTTTTGGAGCGAGAGGATAAAAGAGAAGGGTAAAGAGGATGGCCACTCGAGAAAACATAGGGGAAGGAAAAAAAAGAGGATAACAAGGAAAAAGAAAATAGAAGAATAGTCGTGAGTGTGACTCGTGTAAAGAGGATGGCAACTCAATTACGAAAGAAATCCCAAATTTTCAAGTCTTCCAAAATATCACCTCTAGAGGAGAGATTTTGGTCATGCCTAATTTCTTCAAAAAAGTCTCCCAAAATCTCAATAAGTAACAAATCAATGATTTTAAAGTCTATATCAATAACAAGAGTGTTTGAGTGACTCTTAACAAATCTTAATCCAATAACATGATGGTTTTAGAGAATTTAAAAGACATAGAAAAAATTCTTCATCCAATAACAAGAGAGTTTAGAGAACTCTCCGATAATCTCTATTGACTAACATCATACTTGAAAGTTCTCTACAAATTCTCATAAATCTCATTTGACTACCCCCTTGTTAATTTACAAAAGTATGGGTGTCTTTTTAGTAATAATGTGTATCCTGAACATGTTATTTATCTCATAAAGTCTTTTAATATCAAAAAGATTGCCCTTAGTAAGAAATACCTAGAATCCCTCTATTTATTTCTTGTCCAAAACTGATTATTTTAACAACTTAACTGACCAGTTTGACAAGAGAGTGGCTAAGTGGAGAGGTAAACGACTAAATTAAGTAGGGAAATTTTTCTTAGTTCAGCATATGTTAAAGACTTCTTCCATTTATCACATGAATACCTTTTCCATTCCTGGCAATATCATCCATCAAATGGAGAATTCCTAAAGGAATTTCTGGTGGGGAAAGTCTAGACCAGGTGGTGTGTACTTGAAGTACTGGAACAAAATTTGTTCCCATAAACTTCAAGGAGGTCTTGGTTTTAAAATTTTAAAATCTATGACCCAGTCTTTACTCTCAAAAACTGCTTGAAATTTGATCCATTCTCCGGATGATTTGTGGGTCAACATTCTCGGATGGAAGTAATTTTAAAATGATCATCCCTTTCATTTGAACGAGAGAAAATATTGTTTTTGGGTGTGGAAGGTATTTGTTCTGGTTTGAATTTCATCATGCATAACTCCCATTGGGAGGTTAGGTATGGTATAAATTTTTTGGCTTTTAGAGACAACTAGATACCAAATTATTGTCATCCCCTATGTGTAGCCTACTCCGACCATAACCTCATTGTCTCTGATTTTATAAACAAAGACTCTAATTCTTGGAAGTATGAAATGGTTAATACTTTTTTTACTTCTTAAAAGGCCAATCTCATTCTGTCCACAAGAATTACCCTAACTGGTCAGGATATATAGGCTAATATGGCCATACACCATAAATGAACAATTTAGTGTTAAATATGCATACAAAGTCATTTCATGCCAAATATATCACATGTCAAATTCGCAATTTGTTAACCCAACCTAAAAAGCTTTATGGAAGCTGCTTATAGTTCCTAAGGTACAGCTCTTTGTCTGGAAGTGCCATGAAAGTATGTGTGTTTCCGTCACCCCTAAAACTCCTGAGCTTATAATCCTTTATTGCTCCATTGCTAAAGCCGTGTTGTCCCATACTCCGTACAATACTCTCATTTCTCAAGATAGCAGTAGGAACCTTACTCTTCAGAATTGGATCCTAATTGGTTAAATTCCATCAATCTTAAAGATAAAGCTAGTCATGTCTTTTATATTGCTTGGAGTATATGGAGAGAGATGTTATCATATCTTTGAGGATAAAAGTCTAAATCCACATACTACGACTAGACTAGCCCTCAAACTTGTGAATGATATTGATCTCTATCTGAAATCGGATACTGTATCTACTCCTGTAATATCTCAGTTTACTGTGAGCAAATATCTTAATTCAGTTGTTTGTAATCTGCCAAAAGATTGTGTTATTATCTATAATGGTGCCTCTTATGATTGTGTCGCTAAATTATCAGGTTCTGGTCTAATCATGAATAATACTGTAAGGATCTATCTTAGGTGTAGAATCTAAACACCGAAGAAACAGAAAGCCTAGCTATGGTAGAGGCTATCTTGTTGAAAAAAAAAAGGCAAAAAAAAAGTCTGCTTTATTAGTGATGCTAAAATAGTAATGGGGGAGTCTGAATACTAGTAATCACCATTTTTATTGATACAATAAAATACTTTCTTTGTTCTTGAAAAATAAGATACTATCACTTTTTCACCAAATATTGTAGAAGAACAAAGTCCTCTGGCGAATGACTAGATTATATCCCTACCTTCCTCTCTATTTAACTGTAATACTTTTGATTCAATAAATTTATCTTTTTTAGTTAGAAAAAAGTTTAACTGCCGTAGTGGTTGCTCTTTTCTCCACCGTAGGGGCTCGACATAGAAAAATAAAAAAACGCAAAGTCACTCTAAAAAACGTTACATTCATGGCTATCTTTTGGAGTTTTTTCACTTTTGTAATGAGCCTGCATAGAACATTGGGTCATCCGATAATATTCCCCAGTCGTCAAAGACATGGTGGTAGTGTCTTGCCCCTTGATCACAAGATAAGTTATGGATAGGGTAGGGTAGTAGGGTAACCGCAGTAACACTCCCTCGAACCAACAGCTTACCCGAAATTGCAAGAGAAAGGAAGACATAACCAAATCAATTCAAAGAAAGGGCGCTACTGGATTGTATGGTCTGAAACAAATAATTAACAATGGCCGCGCGGATAGGACTCGGACCTGTAACAGCTCACCGAGCGGCCATGGCTCCTCCTTCTCCTTCTCTTTCTCTCTATTCCTTCTCATCTCTTCATCCCACTCCTAACATCATCTTCTTCAGTAGGAGAAAACATGTTGGACTCGACCAATTTCGAACTCACCACCGATCCTTTATTACTCTTCCTCCGCTAAGAGTTTCTGCAGCTTCATCAGTAGAAGAAGAAGAAGCATCTCCAACCTCTCCTGGTATTATATACTGTTGATTTCAATTTGTTGAATTTTGAGTTGGATATGACTTTAAATCTCTGGAGATAAGTTCAAGTGTTGTTGTTTTTGGTTGTACAGATACATATGGGGGTGTTGAAAATTTGGTAATTATAGGTTCTGGTCCAGCTGGATATACTGCTGCGATTTATGCAGCTCGCGCCAATTTGAAACCTGTTGTGTTTGAAGGGTATCAAGTTGGGGGTGTTCCTGGTGGACAGTTGATGACTACCACTGAAGTCGAGAATTTTCCGGGGTTTCCTGATGGAATTACTGGTCCAGATTTGATGGATAAGTAAGTAAACAACTATATAATGTTGGAGCTATATGCTGATGCTGCATCTGAATTGCATTTGTTAAGCCACAAGTGTGACTTCACTCTGAATAGCTTCAGTTTTTTAATTTAATTTCGAACAGGATGCGCAAACAAGCCGAGCGTTGGGGGGCTGTGCTTTTCCAAGAAGATGTGGAATTTATTGATGTAAAGACACGTCCTTTTACTATAAGGAGTACTGACCGTGAGGTAAAGCTATTTTCTATTGTAGACATTTATGTCATGACCAGATGATTTGGTTGGTAATCGCATAGTTTCGTGGCTGTCAATATTGGTTTATGGTCGAGTAATCGAGTTGGCTAATGAGAGCAGAGTTCACACATATAAAATGAATGGGTCTTTGACTCTGATATCTGGGGTGTCTAGCACCATTTAGATGCATTTAGATCTTTATTTGTAATAAGTAGTTTAGTTAATACCTAATAGTTTTTTTGTTTCAGGTCAAGTGTCACAGTGTTATTACAGCCACTGGCGCTACAGCTAAAAGGCTCAATTTACCTCGGGAAGATGAGTTTTGGAGTAGAGGAATCAGTGCTTGTGCAATATGTGATGGGGCGTCACCACTATTCAAAGGGCAAGTTCTTGCTGTAGTTGGAGGAGGAGATACAGCTACAGAGGAAGCATTGTATCTAACGAAATATGCTCGACATGTGCATTTACTTGTACGTAGAGACCAATTGCGGGCATCTAAAGCAATGCAAGATAGGTCAGTTTTTACGCTCCCTTCTTTCTTTTTAGATACTGCACTCATTCACGTAACCATGACTTCTGACTGTAGAAGTAAAATGTTCAAAACAATTCTTTATATTCTCTGATACAAAAGTACACGTTCAACACCAAAGTCTCATTCCTAAACTTCAAAAACTGAAATTACAAAATTTGGAAATCATGTTCATTTGTGTGGCACACAAAACAACCGTGGATGTTTCACCTCACCTGAAATCAGCCCTTGGACCATCATGTGTGCTACATGGACTGTTTCATTTTGACTCCTGGCCACATGGACTGGGTGTTTTTAACTCATTGTGAAACACACTTCCTTACAGGGCTTGTGTAAACAGAGTCAACTGACAGGTAAAAAAGCATCTAGATTCATCAATTAATTTGTCCCATAGGAGAGTGTATGATTATCATGACTAGGTTTCAGTCAAAGTATCTGAGTAAGTTTTTGCAGGGGGCCATGGACTACTAACTATGGCTTATTTGGTTGTAGAACACATAAAAATGTTGATTGCTGAAACATGGTTTTCGAAAAAGAAAATCATATGTTCTACAAATAATTTGACAAACCCACTTTTCTTTTTCTTTTTATCATATAAGCTTCAGTTTGGTTCAATATCCATGGCCATATAGGTGTTGAAGCTTAGGAAATTTTACCCTTAGTTTTTGTTTGGAACATGATTACCATGCTCTTTGTGGGGGAAATATTATCCTCTTGTGCATCTTGGAAAGCTAAGGAAGCCCAATGTTTTAGGGTTTTATTGCGAGCAGTTTTTTGGTTCATGTGAACGTTGTTGAGTTTTCTTGAGAAACTGTGTTTCTTTCTTTATTTTGAGCAATTAGAGAGTTAATAATGCTGATGACCATTTGGCCAACTATAGCCCTGGGGGCATGTCTAGTATTATGAATCTCTAGGCCTTTGGGGTAAAGATAAACTCATACCAGAGATTTGGTCAAAGTTAAAACATTTGAGCACTGTTTTTGGTAGGCACCAAATAGGATACTTCATTACTAGAAGCTTGGATACAAGTAATCAGTTGGATTGATTAGTGCATGGTAGATTTTCAACTCCCTGAATGTTTGTTTAACAGGTTGATTATGGCGCATGTTTCAGAGTTATCAACAATCCAAATGTTACAGTGCACTTCAATACAGAGACAGTGGATGTCGTCAGCAACAGCAAAGGGCAGATGTCTGGTGTCTTAATTAGAAATATTGATTCTGGGGAGGAATCAGTACTTGATGTCAAGGGCTTATTTTATGGTATAGGCCATACTCCAAACAGCGAGTTGTTGGCTGGCCAAGTTGAACTTGATAGTTCAGGCTATATATTGGTCAAGGAGGGGACTGCAGAAACTTCTGTCCAAGGTGTATTTGCAGCTGGAGATGTACAGGTACTGATATGCAAATTTGAATCGTTCACTTGCTTATGTTTCTTTTGGTTTTATGGATTTATCTGTTCAAGTTCAATCAAAGTTCCTCTACCAGTTCATATATCTCCTGCTGACCATATATCTGGATAGGTTAACCAGGCCACTTCTTGGAGTAGGCAATCCAAATTCTAACTGATGGCGATAGACTCCAATGGGTTTCTTACAATTTCTTTGGCTGTAGAGTGCGGTACCTAGAGGCCAGAGACTGTATGGCTAATCGATGTGTATGTAATTTAAGACTATTCTGTAATGCACCAAGGGCCATAAAGTGCAAGGACTATTTCCTCTTTTTCTACCAGTGATACTAAAATGATAGTGGGTGACGCAAAATGTTTTAATAATGTGTTAACTGACTACCCATTAGCAAGTTGCAACGGATGTTATCTATCATATAAAAATTTGTTGTGGGCCAGACATCGTTATAGTCTGATAAGTTGGATGTGGGCATATACTTTTCAAGGCATTTTTACGCATTTTTTTTTGTTTTTGTTTGTGTAGGATCATGAATGGAGGCAAGCCATCACTGCAGCTGGAACAGGATGTGTAGCTGCTTTATCTGTTGAGAGATATCTTGCAAGCAATAATCTCCTTGTTGAGTTTCACCAGGTATTCTGCATGTTACATTTTGATTAGAATAATTCAATGCTTTATTCGCGTTTATGGTTTGTTTGTATACTTCTTCCTTTTCCCCTTTCGTTGATTCCATGGCGCCATCAGTTTTCTAGCCATCAAGTGATTTCATCATACAGTTCTACGTTGATTAGAAATCGATATTTCATTTCATCTGTGCCAGTAAACATAAACCCTGCTGAACTAGGAAACTTAAATAGAAACCTTGTAAATTAGGAACTTCTAACATCATCCGCAATTTCTTTTTGGTCAGCCCAAAACTGAAGAGGTTAAGAAAGACCCCACTGACAGGGATGTACAGGAGCGGTTTGACATCTCTCTTACTAAGCACAAGGGCCAGGTATGCCTTTGTCCAGTTTTTGACATTAATTTTTTTTTATACTTTATGGTTTCCTTATCCATTTAGTCGTTTCCTGTCTATTCGTTTATCTTTTATCTTTTAGCTCAACCTCTAGTTTCTTTTCTCAGTACGCTCTACGGAAGCTGTATCACGAAAGTCCAAGGCTCATATGTGTGTTGTATACTTCACCAACATGTGGTCCATGTAGGACCTTGAAGCCAATTTTAAGCAAGGTAATGTGGTAGACAACACTTCTCTAGAGTTTCGTACAATTTTCTAGAATTGTTTCCTTCTCTTCTAATGCCAGTATTTCATAACTAAATGGCAGATCAGTCACAAGTCACAAGTATGAGGAGGATAGGAAAACTTTAGTCTGTTATTAAGTCGTACCTATAGTTGTTTATCTTAATAAACCACATCACAAGGAACTGTTGATTTTCTTTTGGAAATTTACAACTTCATATGGACTTTAGAAATATACTTTAGGTGAAAGTTGGTCTTGGGGCGTTATAAGTCCAGAAAATGTAGCTAATTGTGGGGAATAATTTATTTTTTGGAATGCTGTGTTTAGTGTCTTTATCTATTTCATGCGTTGCTGCTCTATGTACAACAAGGTATTGACCTTCATTGACACGCTCAATTCATTTTCCATTGGCAGGTGATAGATGAGTTTGATCAGAATGTTCATTTTGTTGAAATTGATATTGAGGAAGATCAAGAAGTAGCAGAGGCAGCAGGGATTATGGGCACACCGTGTGTACAATTTTTCAAAAATAAGGACATGATCAGGTTGGTTAAATTGCATGACTTTGGTGCTATATTTGATATGACATAGTAGTGAAGCTGTGCACCTTGTAGTACTTTCCCTGACTATTTTTCTTTGCTATGCTTCAATCAAAACTTCCTTTTTGGCTTTTGTTTTGGGTGTTACAATTTGGTTAGTTGCATTCAGTAGGAGGGCTTCTTTTCTAGTACTGTCAAGTGCTCAAGTTTCTCGACATTTCAACTGAGCGTTCTCTTACATCTTGTGATACGTTGCAAAAGTAATTTGATAAATAGAGCGGAAAACCGAAAACCTAATTTTACCTGGCAACTTGGCCTCAAAAGAAAAAAACACACAAATTTAGAGGTCTTTCCACTTAGCAAGAGTATATTGATCAAACTTTTAAGAATTTGGTGAACTTCTGCATTCGTTATGCATTAGATGTATAGAGTATAATTCATGATTCGCAGGGATCGATTGACGACCAATAACTTATTATGGATTTTTTTGAATAAAAAATTGCTATAATAATTTTTTATTTGTATTTTTGCTTAGAATATGTTTCTCGTGATCCTCTAGCTTGTGGCCTGTGATTCCCTAAAGATAGTTCAGAGGGGTGAAGCTTTCTATAAGATTTTTCCAACTTTTTTACCACAATATTATTGTATGTCAAAACTTAAAAATGAAGGAAATTTTAAGACACCTAGCAGACCATATCTTCCACATGAGTGGAGTAAATTTGTTAATGAGAACTTTTAGATCGACTTATCTGTATCTCTTTTAAGTTCATGTGAACGAGTGATTTATATATCTTTTAGCTGCAAGCACATAATATTTTGTTGTCTGTGTTATGCAGGAATGTATCAGGTGTGAAAATGAAAAGAGAGTATAGAGAATTCATTGAGGCTAACAAATAAGTTAGCTTCCAGTGCAGAGTACTCATTCAAGGAAAAGAATAGGGTAGATGTAATCTCGAACTGTCTCTTTGGTAGTTAAGGCATTCACTCCCTATCCTACCATCAAAGCAATGCTACTGAAATGATGCCCATTTTGTTGTTGTAATTTTGTGATGAGGCACCCCACTGTTATGCAATTTACAGGCATTAATTGAACCATTTTCATTCTTAATCTCATTACCCCATGAATCCCAATTAAGAAACTGCTGTCAGTGATTTTGGTGAAGATTATCTCGATCTCTATTGTCTGCTTAAGCTAAGCATTACATGCAGAGGCTATACAGTAGTTCTCCGCCTCCAAGACAGATATAATGTAAATGTGTTCTTTAAAAAAAAATTAAAAAAAATAAAAGAGATTGCGAAAGGTTGATTATTGCTAAATTTTATAGAATCTCCCACATGATTTTTTTTTTTTGAAAAAGCTACAAAATCTCAACCTACAAGGTTGTTGCTTATCAAAAAATAAATTACAATCTTATAAACCCAGATTAAGTTTTTTTTGCAGATCATTCATTTTCTCTATACAATTTCATGAGACTAGCCGTATGTTGCACAGGTTGACGACTACTAGTAGTATATAACAATAACAAACAATTTGAAGGAAGGGCGCACAACATTCTTTGCTATCACCAAACTAACATCAACCATGAATAAGGATATTAATTAAGACTTGAGCCATATAGTAATCGTCAATAAATTTATTTAAAAACGGAGCTTATATGTTCTCTTAAAAACTAAAGTCCACAAATAAGATCCCTAGATCAGTCATGGAACTACTAAGTAGGAAACCCTAGGTCAGTACGATGGCATTTGCGTTTCTTTGAGCCCTCCGTTCAGACAGTTGGCAAATGGATCAATGGCGTACATGTTCAGTCCTCGTGTCCGTCCTGGTGCTCCTCCTTTAAGTGAGGATACGTCCAACACAAACCTGCCATGTTCAAGTATTGTTATGCTAGTTAATGAGTGGGAAGGGAGAACATATATACAAGGGAAAATAAATTTATACTAGTTGATTGTTAGTTGTGCTTCTGTAGAACTTTATACATTCCTTGCAACTTACAACTTTTTTCCCGGATCAGCAGTTACACAGTGAATGAGAACCTTCTGATTCACTTCAGATATGGAGTGTCCACTAGGAAGTTCAACGTTCTTCACAGCTGTATGGCATTACTCTCCCTATATTAGTAATTTTGCAATAGGCAATGTAATTGAATGAAATATTCATGAACTAAATTAGCAGAACATGTTAAGCTAACAGTGAACTACTACCACATACATGATTCATCTACGGGAGTGGTACCAGCGCATCCATCAAGACCCAAGAGTTTCTACACCAAAAAATTTCATTATGACATAAATAAGTTGAGTGTCACTGCAAGATAGCTGACCAAAACAATAAGTGTCAAGAGGAAAAAGTGATCATAACGAAATGCAGGATTAGTACCTTAAGAGTCTGATAGCATTTTTCAAGGTCACAATTCACCAAAATATGATCAAAGAGACCTGAAGATTTTCCTTCCTCCAGCTCTGTTTTTGCATTACGCAGTCGTTTTTGAACCTGTTCCTCAGATTCCGTTCCTCTGATGCAAAAACTAAGACCATAAGCATATGGATAATAATTGTAAAAAAACGGAGGCTTCCCAAGATTTACAATTCCTTCTGTTTTATTGTTATCCCCAACTTGTCTGATTAACATACCGTGCCCGAAGGCGCTTTTCAAGCTCTTCAAATGAGGGTGGGCAGATGAATATGTATATTGCATCAAGCGAACAAGCCCTCACAGACCTGGCGCCTTGGACATCAATGTCCAGAACACACCTCTACAGAAAACCAAATCAACCTTAAAAGGAGGTAATTCCAAAGGTGAATGATTCAAACTGCAGACTAGCGAACCAAATATCAAGACTAAGTAAGGACAGGATGCTTTTAATATACTGCAGGCTAATTTATAACATATTTTTTTACCTTCCCTGCATCTGAAACCACCTCAACTGCTTCAACACTTGTTCCATAAAGATTTCCATGAACAGATGCAGATTCGAGGAACTTCCCATCACGTATCTCCTTCTCCATTAAAGTTCGTTCTGAGAAATGATAATGAACTCCATCTATCTCCTTTTCTCTGGGAGCACGAGTCGTGTGGCTCACGGAGAACCCAAAAGTGGACGGAAATTCTTTCATGAGTTTTGAAATTAACGTGCCCTTACCCACTCCTGATGGACCACTAATAACTATTGGCTTAGGAGCATGGGCCTTTACTCCCTTACTCCAAGCAACTACCTCAGTTTCCATTTTCTCTTTTTTCTCCCTAACATATGGTGTATCCACCTAAAAATTAGACAGAACCAAAGAATCCAATTATTGAAGGTTCGATAAACTTTAATACGAGAAACAGAAGGGAACCACATACATTCAAACACACACACACACACACACAAAAAAAGAGAGAGATATATCCCATAAAGGCTATGAATACAAACCTCAAGAAACCAGGTACAATCATCTGGAGTAGAGTCCTTCTTCAGAACTAATATCCGGTCATTGTTTAGAAGTACTGCTGAATGGCCTATGCATTGGGCAGGTTTCGTACCCAATATAGTAGGAACATCCCTGCCAATTTTACCATATTCCAATTATCCAATCTAGAGAGTGTTTCTTATATTTCAGGAAGTAAAAATATAATAATAACTACCTAATCTAAAGTGTGAAACATAAAAACAGCAGCAAAAACTACAACTCACCATTTTCCATCAGGCTTATCATAAATTCGGACATCGATGCCATCCATTTCATCATTGGATCCTCCAATTACATACTACACAAAACATATTCGGTGCGTCTTAATAAGCTTAGTTTAGAAACAAACAAAAAAATCCAGAATGAGGTGTCTGATTAGCTTACAATCTTATCGCCGACTGTGGTAATTGTTTGGAAGTCTTTGGATTGTGTATCAAACTCAAATGGTAAAGTATCACCCACCCCATCAACAAAGTCAGCTTGAATTTCACCCTGGCGAAACAAAAATTAACACCTTTAAGCAACAACTAGTATGCATACCTAGGTACATTGTTCTGAGTGTTTCAACAAATCTCTAAAGATCTCAAAGTACAAGAAATATTGCCGAAACTCACCATAAAGAAATCACCTTTAGATTCAAGCTGCTTCACTCTGAGAAACAAAATGTCATACACAACCCCAGATCAGAAACAAATTACAGATGTTTGAAAACGATATCATTCGATTATTAATGGCAAATTAAAAACCCACCTAATGCATCAAATTGGAAGGAAACAGAAAGAAAAGAAAAGAGGTTTTCTCAAACAAAAAAAAAAACGGAAATCAAAACCGCTCCTAAACCACGTTAAGATGTCCGGATCTGATTTTGTTTTTGTTTAAGTGAAAGTTTGCAACAAACAGTACAAGGTTTGTTTGTATATTTTATTTTCTAACGACAAACACAAACAAACAATTACCTGTTTCCTCGTAACTTCTGTTACGCTCCCTATAATTATTACTAATAAGTAATTTCTTCTTCTTCTCTTTATGACTGAGTTGACTCGAATGACCCAAGTTCGGACTGTATTCAACAATGAAGAAGAAGGAGAACTTAGGTGAAGATGGAAGAATAATAATCAGTTACATTAACGTTAAAGGGGCGGCCCTCACTTCTTATATTTATATATATTTTTAGTAATTACTGTATGTGATAGAGAGAGGAGAGCAGAGGAGATGTGAGTTCGGCGCCTCTTTTTGGGGTTGCACTCGCTTTCAGCTGATTCACTCCAGAATCACAAATCCATCCATCCCCCTTTGATTTCATACTACTTTAGTTTAGGTCTAAGTCTCTGAGACGACTTCTGTAAGATCCATTCATAGTGTGCAATAATAATAATTATAGACTATTTTTTGCTGTGATTTCACTCAATGTGGCATAGGCTATTGTTCTTCTTGTTGCGTGGGGTGCTTTCAAATTGTTTTTTTAGGTTGAATCCTTTTACTGACTATCTACACCGACATATCGCAAAACTCACATTTAAGCTAAATTTACGTGGTACGAATGCTTTCAGATTTGACTTTAACAAGCCGTACTCGTAGTAGAAGAATAAATAATAAACAAAATAAAAATGGTTTCCATCAAGTGAGATATAGTTCCTAAAAACAAGTCTTACGATGGAGATCCGTACACTTTTAAGCAAATAGATTTGTTAGATGCATTCCAAATTTGCCGACTCAATGACTAGTTCACGGTTTTTTTTTGAAACCTGATATAGGGGCTCCCATATCAATAGAGGGGCTCCAATAATAAGACGAAATAGGGACACTATGAAGTAAAACTCAAAAACCCCTTATCCATAATATTTTCATAATACCCAAATCATCCCTGATTAGTAATATTAATTATATTAATTAGTTTAAACTAATCATGATTAATTCAACATAATCTTTTACCTAATCAAATGATTTGAATTTTTTTTTTTTTGAATTTGTGTTTGGTGGGAAGAAAAACTTGATGAAATCACGATTTGAAAGATTCAAATTTTGTTGTTCATAAAATTTACGGTTGGGTTTCATGTATAACCCAACCGTAACCATAAGAAAACCGAAGAACATCATTTTTGCCCAGATTTACGGTTGGGTTTTCAACAAAACCCAACCGTAAATCAAAGAACAATGATGAACACCATCTTTTGTGAAAAGTTACGGTTGGGTTTTAAACCAGACCCAACCGTAAGTAGAAAAAAAATAATGAACACCTTTTTTCCCATAGTTACGGTTGGGTTTTCAACCAGACCCAACCGTAAGTAGAAGAAAATGTTGAACACCATTTTTCCCATATTTACGGTTGGGTTTTAAAGGAAAAACCAACCGTAACTCATCCTTTTGGGAATTGATTTTTTTTGTTAAATTTGAGTTTTAAAAATCAAAAATTTGAAATAATTCAATCATTTTTACTAGATTGAAGGTAAATTGGGTGTTTGAAACAAAGTAAAAACGAAAAACACACAAATTAGATAATCCAAATTTGTGCTATCCAGTAGAATTTACGGTTGGGATTTGGCTTATAACCCAACCGTAACAATGCTGTTAATATTTGTTCCAATTTCAACACATAATTACGGTTGGGTTTTGCCTTAAAACCCAACCGTAGCCAGTACAGTTTACGGTTGGGTTTGGCTTATAACCCAACCGTAATAGATTATGTTAATTTTTGTTTCAATTTCAACAGAGAATTACGGTTGGGTTTTGCCTTAAAACCCAACCGTAGACAAGTTGTGAATTTATTACGGTTGGGTTTAGTAATCGTACCCAACCGTAAGTGGTCCTGCTAACTGTTTTTTGATTTTCAATATACTCCAAATTGGGTTTAAAACACAACTTTGTAACTTATTCCTTCTATTTTAATATATTTAAAGTAGTACATTAAAGGAAAAAAACAAAGGAAACGAAATACAATAGAACATTGGATGATTACACTTAAGCACTTAAAGATAATGGCGATAATCAAACACCCGACTTGTTTCCATAATACGATAGCAATCTGTATGCTTGAACTCCTCCCCATATTTGATTCTATATTGCTCCATAGCCAACACATGTTGAAAAAAAACAAATCAATTATAAGTTTGAATTTTAGAAATCTCTTTTTAATTAACGATTTATTAATCGACAAACTTACTCTTTCCACACCGTTCTCGTAGGGATTTGCTTCGAATCCAACTTGCATTTCCAGTTTTAAGTTGTTCATTTGTCGATACAACGTCTCAAACCGTCTCTTGATGGCTCTCCACGTAACCCAAGGGTTTACATTCCCCTGTAATGCCGCAAACATTCGAAATACCCGATTCCACCATTCTTCGGTATCTTGACCCTCATGCCAATCTTCTTGTGAAACAACGTTGTTATTGTTGTTATAGAAGTCTCTATCGTAAGCATGCTCTACCATCGTATGCCACGCTCGAACAATTGCAACATCTTCATCATTCGTGTATGTATTTACCATTTTTAGTGGTTGAAAGGGTATGGTGAGAATAATGAGAAAGTCTAGAATTATAATGAGAATGAAAGGGATAGAGAATAATGAGAAAGTGACAGGTAAAGGTTTTCTTTTATAGGGAAAAAGTCACCAACAGCTAGATTTTTGAAAAAAAAAAAACCCGTTGGAATTGCCTATTTTGAGGAGACCGAAATTCAGACATTTTGAGAATCCCGTAGAATTTACGATTGGGTTTTGAGGTGAAACCCAACCGTAATGTAGTTGTGGTGTTTCTACAATTTATTTACGGTTGGGTTTAGTAATCGAACCCAACCGTAAAATGATTTTTAGAGTGAAATGTAGTTACGGTTTGGTTGAGTCACCGAACCCAACCGTAACTTCTAGTGTTAGTATTAGTGTATATTTGACCATATTGTTACGGTTGGGTTTTACCTTGAAACCCAACCGTAAGCTAGTTGCGATGTTTGTACAATTTTTATCACGGTTGGGTATAGTAATCGAACCCAACCGTAAATATGAATTTTTTTAGTATGGAAAGTGGTTACGGTTGGTTTGAGTCATGGAAGCCAACCGTAATATAAGTTTTTAAGACAAAATTAGTTATGCTTGGGTTTAGTTCATTTTCTTATCAAATACCAGAGTTGTTAAAAACCTTATTTTTTAAAAAAATGGATGGGTTGGATATGTACTAAACTATTTCACTTATAAACCAGAAGTGTAACGGCTATATTTTGAAAAATGGGTCGTTCAAGGTTTTAACGGCTGTATTTGAAAACCCCCCAAAAAATCAAAAACGACCCAAAACTTTCCTAAAAATAGATTTTACGGTTGGGTTTTGTCCTAAAACCCAACCGTAATATCTTTAGAAAGGTATTTTTTGAGATTTTATATTTACGGTTGGTTTTTAAGACAAAACCCAACCGTAACCAACCTTTGTAGCTTTGAGTTTTAAGGTCAAATTAGGGTTTCAAAATCAAAAATTTGAACTTATTCAATCATTT
>JAJJMC010020101.1:1644233-1712466 GCA_023531435.1 Papaver californicum
AAACCCAACCGTAATATCCTAGGGAAATTATGTGTTGATGTTCTTTAGTTACGGTTGGGTTTTAGGACAAAACCCAACCGTAACCAACCTTTGTAGCTTTGAGTTTTAAGGTCAAATTAGGGTTTCAAAATCAAAATTTTGAACTTATTCAATCATTTTAACTAGATTGAAGGTAAATTGGGTCATTCAAACAAAGAAAAAAAAACAAACAAATTAGAGAATCATATTTAAAGTTATCCAGTAGAATTTATGGTTGGGTTTTGGCTAAAAACCCAACCATAATATCCTACGGAAATTATGTGTTCTGGTCATATATTTACGGTTGGGTTTTCAGCCAAAACCCAAACGTAAAGTTATTCTTTCATATTACGGTTGGGTTTTGGATGAAAACCCAACCGTAAAACTGTAGTATTAAAATGTGACAGATTTACGGTTGTGTTTCCAGGCAAAACCCAACCGTAAACCTGCAATATTTTCATTTTTAGGTGTTACGGTTGGGTTTTGCCTAGAAGAGTCTGAGAAGAGTACAACTAAACAAATAAATTAATCAAATTAAATTTTCACGTGCAAGTTAAATTCAAACTTCAAATCTAACTTCACATTAAAGGTACAACTAATTCACACATACAAAACAAAACCATAGACATAGATTTAGGGAGAAGGAGGAGGGGTAGGTCGATGACTTTGACGAGCTCTTTTTTTGATCATAACATTACGATGAGCAGCACCGCCACGAGTACGAGCTCCAGCACGACCGCCTCGAGTACGAGTACCACGTTGCGCACCCACGGCTTCATCATGTGTCTCTTCATCCGATGCTTGGGGCTCTCTTCTAGTAGTACTCGCATCTCTAGTCGCGCCTCTTGGACCGGGTCTACTCCTCTTTAAAGTCCGCTGCACATCCTCAACTTCATGATGAACCTCCCTAATCAAAGCTTGGAGTTGGTCAGGCGTCCTCACATCAATTGTACTTAGGCATGGATTAATAGAGTCCGCCAATGCAACGGCTTTCTTTTTCTATTCACATATGAAAATAAAAGTAGGATGAGTGTTTCGTAATAAATCTTAAAAACATTAATAACAAAAATAATGTACGTACCAAATTGAAATATGCCTTCTTCCAGAAACCATCTCCTGTGTTGATTGCCAGAGTCTCAGGATCATTGTTGATGATAGTTGGATGACCAAAATGGCGATACCACTCCAAGTAATCTTCTGCAGCCTCTTTTGTGCCCGGAGAGGGAGTTAACTCATTCCTTTGGACTTGGTATTTCGGATCAGTGCGGTTATTCCAAACCGCGACTGAAGGCGTGGGCTCATAGTTTAACACGATGTTTGGCCCTTCGATCATCGACCCATTTACACACAATTTAAACATTTCGCGTGTCACCGTTGTTTGGACGTATCCATATTGCCGGAGAGTTCGGCGGGGGTTGGACATCACGTACCCAAACGGATGATACAAAGGGCCGTTGTAGCCTGCCACGTCCGACAATTCACGTAAATCCTCAAGATGTCCATCACCCTCTATGCTAATCTTCACATAAGGGTCGAAAACAACATCATCAACCGTGAAAGCATCAATTTCTGTTCTCATCTTTGCTATGAGCACTTCTTTATATTTTGCCTGCGTCCCGGTGAAGACGAATTTCTTTCCCGTAGGTCCATTAACATCAACGCTTGTTTGAGGAGCCAGTCTGGGAAAGTGATCGTATACCCATGCCTATAAAGATAATTAATATTAATATAAGAAAATGAGAAAAAAATAAATTAAAATTGAACATTCAAATTCAAACAATAAATTACCTGAAGCAGACCGGTATTACCGGTAATCTCAGTTCCCCTGACCCTCGAAGCTTTTCGAAGGTTAGCAAGTAGGTAGGCCAGGGTGGCAGTTCCCCACGAGTACTGATGGGTCATCCCGAGATCACCCTGAAGCCATTGTAGATACTGGACGTTCACCCTGTTGCCCGAGTTGTCACCAAAGAAGATGGTGCCGAGCATATATAGCAGATAAGCTCTGGCTGTTCGAATGGCTATGGTGTCATCTATGACGACCCCAGCCATTTCCAACTTCGCGGTCCCTCCAAACTTCTCCCGTAGTGACCGCAGCAATATTTTCTTGCTCATGGATTGAACTTTCTTCTTTGGCATCCCCGGTTTATCTCCACTCACCAATTTAAATTCCGATTCAGCTTCGGTCTTCTCCCATCCAAGTGTTTCTTTGACAAGTGCATAAATATCACTCCAGGACATGTTGTTGTCAAAACCCTCAAACACAGATTTACCTTCCACCTCCAGCCCAAGAATTGATTGGACATCATCCGGCGTTATAGTCATCTCGCCGAATGGGAGATGAAACGTATCGGTTTCAGGCCAATAACGTTCCCTGAACGCTGCGCATACGACACTGTCATACTCCCGCATTGAATGTGTAATTCCGGGAGCTAACCTGGTACCATTTACCAGAATTTGTGCAGCAGTACATTCATCAGTTAAGGGCCAATGTTGAGCCCTTTGACGAACCAATTTCTTGATCGCCTGTGTATGATCCTACAAAGAATAAAAACAAATTTGTTTTACTTACAAAAGTTAAAAAAACAAAAATTTTACAGAATAAGAGAAGTATTACAATAATACCTTGGTCGCTGCAACTTTGGCAGCCCATGAATGGGGATAACCAAATAATATTGCAGATTTGTCTGGGGCCTCACCCCATAGTCCTTCATTCCTCTTCTTAGGCCACAGTTGAGGTTCAGCCTTTTCTTTCGGAATTTCTTTGGCAACCCTTTTCTTTGCCTTTTCTTTTCTAATTTCTTTACCTTTGCCTTGAGGGACATGTTCTTCTCTGTCCCGCTCTTCTTCTTCGTGTTGTTGCTCTTGTGGTGGTTCTCTAATCACAAGAGAACCTCTGGGTGTTGGTAGATCACCCAACCCTTGAAACACATTATATTCCTCTTCTTCAATTTGAGGAACACTACCACCACCTACCTCAAAAGAGGGATTATGGGTCTTGGTCACGCCTCTCTTCTGAACCCCTAAATGCTTTCCGTGGCGAGGGGTTGGAGTGTGAGAAATAGGTGTTAAATTATTACCCCTCTTATTCTTCCTACAACACACAACCAATACAAGTTAGATAATTTGAAAGCAATTCAACTTCAACAAAAAAAATATTCACTACACAGGAAAATTTACGGTTGGGTTTTTTCTCAAAACCCAACCGTAATTTTTCTACCATATTTTAAGGGGTTTTGAGAAAAACCCAACCGTAACTCACATGTAGCTGATGTGCACATCAGGCTACATATGGATTACGGTTGGGTTTTCCTCAAAACCTAACCGTAAAAATATAAGTACAAAAGGTGGTCCATATGTTACGGTTAGGTTTAAAGAAACAACCCAACCGTAATACTCAAACCAAATTTTTATGGACGCTCTTTGTTACGGTTGGGATTTTCTACAAACCCAACCGTAATACTCAAACCAAACACTTTGATAGAAGACCCATTAGAGAAATGTCGAGCCCACTTTGGATTAGATTTTCATGAGTTGGACTTTAAGCATGACCCACCAGATACCCTGATAAGTAGTGAGTTAGGCCCATCAGAAGAGGAGTCCAAACCGTCTAGTGAGTTGGAGCTTAGGCCCAACCCATTAGAAGATCAATTAGAAAAATGCCTAACCAACTACAGATTTAATGGCGATAGGGTTAGTGATGAGGTACGTACTTTGTTAGGCTTTGCACCACCGGATTGTAATTTAGAAGAAGCAGTTGACTATTTTCGAGAATCTGACGATCCGGAAATGAGGGAAATTGTTATTAGTCTATCTAGAGACACTGAAAACTCTAAGTTTGGGGGTGACTATCATTCTCCATGTGCTATACCATTAACTCTTAAGAAGGTCCCTAGCTTGGGACCTGACATAGGCACCGCTGCAATTTTACGAGATCATCCTCCAGTTAGATTTACCAATCCTCAGTTGCCAGAAACCCATCCTCTGGTCGATGTGGTTTACCTAGATAGGGATCAAGGTGTACTCAGATCGTTTATCCTCTTAGCTTGCTGCAGTTTACTTCTACCATGGGGCACACTATTTGATTCAGATGACCCACAATTGTTCCGATTATTGCTATATGATTTAAGGGGGTGATTAATTCTTTTCTAGTCTGGCTGAAGACTTTAAACTTAGCACTTCTTGGGAGGTAACCCATGCTCAGGCATTCAGGTACTATCTTTCTGACTCCCTTACTTTTACTCTTTTGGTATTGTTCTATACTTAGAAACATTGAGGACACTGTTTAATTTAAGTTTGGGGGTATTGGGAGACTTTTCAAGATTAATAAGATTTGGAATTTAGAAGCATGTGAACAATTCAGGGTGACACTAACCACTCTAGGTAGATAGAAACTTAGCCATTTTGCTATAAGGATTGGTGTGCCCAGCTAGATGGTCTATTCATAAAGGAGACAGAGTTCAGGTGTTAGAAATAACATGATAGTTGTCACCACCATATCACGTTCTGTTTTATTATTTGCAATTTCGTGTTTCTCTGAGAGTATTGGTGGGTCCTAGCATCGACGTGTTAATTAGCGCTGAAATGACATTTAGTGTGTTGAGATCATGCCCCAGTATGAATAATATGTTATTGTCTTAGAGTTATGTGTGTGATCCCCCTGTCTCCGTCGCCTAAGCAAGCGTGGAATGCAGGATCCATGGGAACACATATGTATTAAGCAATAAAGAAAAAGTTAGAAAAAAAAAATTGAGAAAAAAATAGTATTTGATATTTTAAAGTTCTCCCTGTCTCCGTCGCCTAAGCAAGCGTGGAACGCAGGATCCATGGGAACTTGTAAATATTTTAGTTAGTAGTAACCGTTGAAAATAAATGGGGAGTATCTCGACACACTAGGTTTCATCTCGGTACTGACCTTCAGACAGATATGGGAAACATCGTTCGCCTCAGTCAACATTTGCGACCTTCTACAGTCTACATTCATCTTCTAAGTCTTTTCATGTGATGGGTGGTTAGATAACTGTCTGAGTAGAACTCTGTTGTCTTAGATATGAATATTAGTATGCTTGAGTTAACACTCGTGTACAGTGATTGGATCCATAAAGGGTAATGGTCCCTATAGCCGAATATCTGAGTAGCCAACTAACTAGCTTGTTTAGTGTCTATCCTTAATCCTTCACGTGTTGCTAAGATCCAGATTCAGGTTTTGTGGGTATACCTCTTGTAAACCCTCACGAGACAAAACTCGTCCACTAGGGACACCTAGGGGTTTAACGGCTTACTGCATATGCTAAATGTAGTCGCGATTCCTGCGAAAGTGAGTTAGGATTTTTACTTTATTTTTAGAGTAGTTTGCTCGAGGACTAGCAAAATAGTAAGTTTGGGGGTATTTGATAGACACATTTTAGTGTCTAGATTGCACCTTAGTTTCTATTAAGTTAGTATTCGATTTTTGCAAATATTACGTGTTTTTATGCTTTTGTAGGTACATTTGAAGAATAAAGATTTGTGGAAAAATTGGCTCAAAAAGTGATAAAGGCACCCAAGGACAAGTGTTATTTGGCACCCTAGAAGTGGATAAGGGGCACCCTCGAGTCAACTAGGTCAAAATCGGGTCAAAACCGAGTCAAGTCAGTCAACCCGAGTTGACCGAGTCAACTCAGCACGGGATCGGGACGAGAAGCTGCTGTGTACGCTGTCAATCAAATTTCGAGTTGTTTTCGGCTCCAAATCATCCCACACGCTAGAAGATATCTCATACAAGTCATAACACGTGAATAGATAGCAAAGAATGCCGAGAAATCTGCTCGGGAATGTGATTTTGGCCGGAAAAAGGAATCACTCTTTGATTCGGATTTGGGAAGATTCTAGAGTGTTTTGGAGAATTCTATTAGGTTTAGAACTCTCCCTAGGGTTCCTACACCCTATATATATGAAGAGAAGCCGAAGAAATCAAGGGGAAAAGCCTAGAGATCGAAACAGTAAGTTTCCGGCCATTTCCGGTCATCGCCGGCCACCTGCTGCTGCTCCGGCCGGCGTGTTCTTCATCTACCACCGTCTGAGAAGACGACTCAGCCACACTTATAACTGTTGCTGATTCAAACTGCTTCTGTTGCCTATCCTTTTAAACCTTTGTTGCTTAGAAACACTTCTGTAACGGCTGAACCCTATTCTGTAACACTTATAAACGTATCTGTTCAGCTGTTGCACTATTATTTCACCTTGTAATCAACCTTTTGAGCAATGAAAAGATCTTTTGAGCAAGTTTTCTTCTCCATGGGCTAAGTTTATTTACTGGGATGATGGAGGAGGTTTTTCTCTCAATTTTATGTGGTAAGTCTATTTTTAATTAATTATTTATAATTCTTTTATTATTATTTGCATGGATTTAAATTAGAAAAAAATGGTTTTTATTAAATAGTTGTGTTCTCTTTTGATGGGTCATGCTTAGTTAATTACTCTTGATGTCTCATGCTTAGGATTTACAATTATTCTTTTAGGAAACATATTTTTGGCAAACTTGAATTAAATTGTTAAAAAGAATTACATGATTAATCACATAGATTGTTAGAAATAACTGAACCTTGATTCCTAGTTTTCTCCATATTTTCTAAAAATATTCTCTAGTGTATTTTCCTGATTTTTATTAGTTTAGGTTAGTTGAATATTTTCTAAAATCATTACCTTCACAAGTTCGAGAATCGAACCTCTTTTTACCACTATATAAAATTACATCAGTTTTCCTCAAAACCTAACCGTAAAAATATAAGTACAAAAGGTGGTCCATATGTTACGGTTAGGTTTTAAGAAAAAACCCAACCGTAATACTCAAACCAAATTTTTATGGACGCTCTTTGTTACGGTTGGGTTATTCTACAGACCCAACCGTAAGTTGTTTTTAAAAATTGGCGCAAATTAGTTACGGTTGGGTTATCTATTGAAACCCAACCGTAATATCCAGAACTATTCATCTTCTTCCCTTTGATTTACGGTTGGGTATTTAAAATAACCCAACCGTAATACTCAAGAACATGAAATATTACGGTTGGGTTTTGACACGGACCCAACCGTAATATCAGCTGTGTGCAACATTTTTTGCCCAAAATCATGATCAAACATGCGAATAAATCAATTACAAGTTCTAAGAATACATGGGTTTTCTACAATACCTTAGATACACCATTGTTGGACTTTTCGGTGCTTGATTTTGCTTGTCACTGTCGATTTCTTGTTGAATCTCTTGATTAGGTTGAAAGGAGCAGGGTTGATTGCCATCACTGCTACCTTGAGCGCCTTTAGTATGCTTCTTCATCTCGAATTATTGAGTTGAGTTTAATCGTCGATGAATTTTACGAATCGCCGATGAATCGAGGGAGATTACGGTTGGGTTTTGATAGGTTTTCTTTTGTTTAAGTTTTTAAAAGTTATGATTTTTTTTAAAAGAGTTTAAGTTTTAATTGGTATAAGGGTAAAATGGACATTTAACTTTACCCCCCTAGGACATCCCTTATCGTAAAATTGGGTCACCTTGGCTCAACTGGGAGCCCCTCTATTGATATGGGAGCACCTATATCAGTCTTCTTTTTTTTATATATATGTAACGATGTCTCGATTTAAGCAAACGTACATGAGAGCTGATCAAACTACTTCGGGACCTACACGATTGGACAAAGTGAAAATGCCAATAGTTAATCCAGAAATTAAGGAAAAAGTTGAAGAAAAATTTAAGGATCGCCGACTAATTCTGACATACAAACCCTCCGTCAATGACAATAGAGTCAATAACAATAGAATAATAGAATTAGGTAACCCAACTAAATCATGTCGGAGAAAAATGAACTTAATATATTTTTTATCTTGGTGGGATGGACCTTAGGACCTTAGAAGTTACTAAGGAAATAAAGAAAATAAAATTTTTACCGTTTTAAATCCGTTTTAATTATTTCCGTGCTTCATGCACGGAATTGATTTTCAATTGATTGCCATAAACACCATTCTCTTCTTTTGGCTATAAAAGAAAAAATGATTTCATCATTTAAACTCACTCCAGAAGCAGCTATTATCCTGTTTTCTTTTCCCCTCTTCTTGCTTTGTTTTGCGGAAAAGAAGAGAATGGTGTTTAATGGCAATCAATTGAAAATCAATTATGTGCATGAAGCACGGAAATTAAACTCACTCCAGGAGCAACTACTATCCTGTCTTCTTTTTCCAATCTTCTTGCTTTGTTTTGCGCACATTGCTTCTTCTCTTCTTATCAATTGTTGAGTTCGTTTGAGGGTGACTAGTATTGTGCTTATACTAGTCATAACGGGTAGTTCTATCCTGGACACATCTCCGTTGTTGGGGTATAGCATCTCTCATTCTTGAGGAGTACCCGCGGACTATTGTGTTAAGGACAATTTACTGAGCAGGTGGCTCTGTCCATTAAGTGTATCATTCAGAGATTTCTTAACCTTAACAATTTCATCTGTTTAGTGTTTTTTCATTGTTGCAGATCCAACAATCTTAACAAAATATCTATTTCTTCTGTAACAATGGGTAAGAATGATGTGGAAAGACCAGAAAAATTCAGTGGCAAAGATTTCAAAAGATGGCAATCCAAGATGTTGTTCCTTCTGAGTTTTCACATGTTAGATGAATTAGTTCTGAAATCCTTTGACGAGACTTTGAATGATGCGGAAAATGAAAGAGAGTTGGAAAGTTGGGTTAGACAGAACTATATGGCCAAAAATCATATTCTGAACTGTTTAGAAGATGCACTATATGATTTTTACAATGCAAAAGAAAACTTTGTTGCGTTTGATTTATGGGCTGCTTTAGAAGCAAAATACGAAGCTGAAACTGCTGGAAGTAAGAAGTTTCTGGTTGCCCGGTTCCTGGAATACAAAATGTCAAATGATAAATATGTGGTTGATCAATTCCTTGAACTTCAACGAATTATTAATGAAATTCTTACTGAAGGTATGGTGATAGATGAAACGTTTCAAGTGTCTGCTGTGATTGAGAAATTACCGTCTTCTTGGTATGAATACAAACGAAGATTGAGACATGAAACTGGTGAAGTCGGTATGGTTAAATTGGGTAACAAGATTCAAGTGGAAGAGTTTTTGTGCTCTAAATACAAGAACGTATCTTCCGCAAGGGACATGTCCAACAAGACTCATGTAATTGAACACAAATCTTCCAATACTGAAAAGGGTGACAACAACAAACGCAAGCCTGGTCCTCAAAAGAAAGGTACGTTTCAGAAACCCAACTCTGGCATTAGTAAAATTAAAGGTGCGTGTTATGTTTGTGGAATTCCTGGCCATATGGCAATGCACTGTAGAAACGTAAGGACTTTAATAATAAGAAAAACAATGCTAATTTGGTTGAAAACAACAAGAACGAGTTTTCTGGCACGGTGTCTGAAGTCATTCTGGTAACCAATGTGAGAGACTGGTGGGTAGACTCTGGTGCTACCAAGCATGTCTGTGGAAACAGAGATATGTTCACCTCTTATCAGACGGTAGGGGAAGGGGGGAAACTCTACATGGGTAACTTGTCCACAGCACAGGTTGCGGGAAAAGGCAAAGTTGGGCAAAAGCTCACTTCTGGAAAAACTCTCACATTGAATGAAGTTCTTCATGTTCCGGACATTTGCAAAAATCTTATATCTTGTGGTGTATTAGATGATAAGGGCTTTAAACTTGTTTGTGTGTCATTGAATGTTTGGCATGGTAGACTTGGACATGTAAACTATAAGTCAATGAATAAACTGTCAAGCATAGGTTGCATACCCAAATTTAGTTTGGACAATGAACATAAATGTGAAATATGCGTAGAATCAAAATATGCCAAAAAATCATATAGGAAAAATATTCAGAGAAATTCTAAACCCTTAGAATTAATTCACACAGACCTAGTTGACATGAAATCAGTTCAAACTAGAGGTGCTAAGAAATGGTTTATCACTTTTATAGATGATTGTACGAGGTACTGTCACATGTATTTACTTAAAGGTAAGGATGATGCCTTAGAAGCCTTTAAGATATATAAACTAGAAGTTGAAAACCAAATGAGTGCTACCATTAAAACTGTTAGGTCTGACCGTGGTGGTGAATATGTAATTCCTATAGGAGATTTTTACATAGAACACGGCATTATACATGAAGTAACCCCTCATTACTCACCACAATCTAATGGTGTGGCTGAACGGAAAAACCGAACCCTTAAGGAGATGATGAATGCCATGTCAATTAGTTCAGGACTACCTGCAAACTTGTGGGGGGAGGCCGTCCTCTCATCTTGCTATGTCTTGAACAGAGTACTCTTTAAAGGATCAGACAAAACTCCATATGAGTTATGGAAAGGTAGACAACCTTCTTATGCATACTTTAAAGTGTGGGGTGTTTGGCTAAGGTGTCAATTCCTCCACCTAAGAGAACCAAGATAGGACCCAAAAATGTTGACTGTGTCTTCATAGGGTATCCTGAACATACTACTGCATATAGATTTATGGTTGTAAGTTCTAAAATTTCTGAAATTGGTGTGAATACTATTATGGAATCTAGGGATATTGTGTTCTTTGAAAATATTTTTCCATTGAAATCTGATTCTCGCATGATATGTGTTGATCCCCTAGATGTCCTTTCCACTAGTCAGACATTACCTTTAGAGGAAGATGAATTTGAAGTTGAGCCTAGAAGAGGTAAAAGACTTATAACTGAAAAATCTTTTGGGACAGACTTCATAACATGCTTAGCTGAGACTAATCCACAGACTTATAGAGAAGCCATGACTTTTTCTGAAGCACCATGGTGGAAAGAATCCACTATTAGTGAAATGGATTCCATTATACAGAATGATACTTGGGAGATTGTAGATTTACCTCTAGGGTGTAAACCCATAGGTTGTAAATGGATCTTCAAAAGGAAACGTACGGTAGATGGAACTGTGGAAAAATACAAAGCTAGGTTAGTAGCTAAAGGCTATAAACAAATAGAAGGTGTAGATTTCTTTGATACTTATTCACCTGTTACGAGAATTACTTCCATTAGGATGTTAATTGCTATTGCTGTCATTCATAACTTAGAGATACATCAAATAAATGTAAAAACATCTTTTCTAAATGGTGAATTAGATGAAGAAATTTATATGGACCAACCTGAGGGCTTTGTAGTGAAACGTTGTGAAAACAAAGTTTGTAAACTGAAAAAATCTTTGTATGGTTTGAAACAAGCACCTAAACAGTGGCATGAAAAATTTGATCATGTAACAATTTCTAGTGGTTTTAAAATCAATGAATCTTACAAGTGTGTTTATACTAAACTTGTGAATGATGCATGTGTGATTGTATGCTTGTATGTTGATGATATGCTTATACTTGGTACAAACATGGATGTAATTAATTTCACTAAGAACATGTTAAATGAGAACTTTGACATGAAAGACTTAGGCTCCGCTGATGTAATCTTAGGGATAAAGATTATAAGAAATTCTAATAGATATAATCTTAGTCAATCTCATTATATTAAATATGTGCTTAAGAAATATAACCAGTTTGATAGTAAACCTACTAGTACTCCGTATGATCCTTGTTGTAGACTCAAAAACAATAAGGGTAATGGAGTTTCACAACTTGAATATTCACGTGTTATAGGAAGTATGATGTATTTGATGAATTGAACGAGACCATACATTGCTTATGATGTGAGTAGGTTGAGTAGGTATACCTGTAATCCAGGACAGGAGCATTGGGATGCACTTATTAGAGTGTTAAGGTACTTGAAGTACACTTTAAACTTTTGTTTAAATTATGAGAGATACCCTGTGGTCCTTGAAGGATTTTGTGACGTAAACTGGATATCAGACTCAGAGGATTCTAAGTCTACGAGTGGATATGTTTTTACTCTAGCATGCATGTATGTATCTTGGAAGAGTTCCAAACAGACATGTATAGCTCGATCCACTATGGAATCAGAGTTTATTGCGTTAGATAAAGTAGGAGAGGAAGGCGCTTGGTTAAGATTCTTTTTAGAAGACATTCTTCTTTGGCGTAGGACTGTGCCAGCTATATCTATACATTGTGATAGTCAAGCTGCAACAGCTAATGATAAAAACAACAAATATAATGGGAAGTCTATACGCATTCGTAGAAGACACAATTCCCTAAAACAACTAATCTCAACTGGCGTTTTTTCTGTTGACTTTGTGAGGTCTAAGGAGAATATCGCGGACCCTTTGACGAAAGGTTTTTCCAAGGAGATAGTTAGTGATGCATCGAGGGGGATGGGGCTTAAGGTCATCAAATAAACTTTCCATGAAGGATACTCAACCTTGCTGACTGGAGATCCCAAGATCAAGGTTTCGAATGAGACAACTAATTTATGGTGGGTTAAAGGAAACATTATCATAGAATTTCATTCTCTGTCCCTTCCCTATGGTGTAGACGTGATAGTGTGACTGCATGTGAATGATGACTTTTTATTAAGTCTTAATGAGTTTTATAGTTTCAATTTAAGATTGAAGTGGGGTGTAGCAGTGTACACTCTTGATAGAACTCACCTATCTGAATGAGGAAGTGGGTCGCTTCCTATGAGAATTGAGCTGATTCTCTAGACCATTCTGAGAAACGGGATATGTCCAGGGCCAAAATGGACAAAACGACACGAACTTGACAGCACCTAGAGAGATATCACGCGTGGAAGTTATTCATGAACTACACCAAACAATGGCAGTTCAAGACATCGCGTTCACTAACCATCAAGTAGTTCCGGTAATTTCTCACTAAGCAAAGGTTCAAGACCTTATGGACACCTATTGCCTAAGTGGTATTTCTCGTTTTCTGATTTCTGATTTTCATCGGGTTTTCATTCATTTGGGGGATTGTTGGAGAAAAATGAACTTAAAATGTTTTTGGTCTTGGTGGGAATGGACCTTAGGACCTAGAAGTCACTAAGGAACACTAGCTCATTTTTCACTTTTGTGAATGAACCTTTAGTCCCACATTGGAGAAACTAAAGATGATTCCTCTCGTTATTACCTAGAAAGTTGCTTCTAAGGGAGGGCCCTTAGGGGTTTGGGAACTTTTGTGGTTGGGGGAGGACTAAGGTTATGGGCTAGTTGGAGCAAAATACTTTTTACGCATCTGCGGTGCTTCGCACCGAAGCACGCACGCTCAGGCTCGGGTACGGGTGCGCTTGCGGTTGCGTGTTGCGTTTTGCGGCTTGCGGATGTGGTTGTGGTTGTGGTTGTGGTTGTGGTTGTTGTTGTGGTTGCGGTTGCGGTTGCGGGCGTTCCGTCGTAGCTGAGGCTGCGGGCGTGACTGTGACTGTGGCTACTGCTGCGGGAATGAGTATGGTTGCGGGTGCCGGCGTAGCTGAGGCTGCGGGCCAACCAAGACTTACCTTTTTAAACAGAATATATTTCATTAAAGGAATTTATGACTAAAATAGATTTTATTTTAATTATGGGGGGCATCTGACCCCGTATGATTTTTAAGTTGAATTAAAGAGAATAATTTTTTTACCGTTTTAAATCCATTTTCCGTGCTTCATGCACGGAATTGATTTTCAATTGATTGCCATTAAACACCATTCTAATCTTTTGGCTATTAAAGAAAAAATGATTTCATCATTTCAACTCACTCCAGAAGCAGCTACTATCCTATCTTCTTTACCCCTCTTCTTGTTTTTTTTTTTTGCGCACACTGCTTGTTTATTTCCCTTCCTATCAATTGATGTTGAGTTCGTTTGAGGGTGACTAGTATTGTGCTTATACTAGTCATAACAGGCAGTTCTATCCTGGACACATCTTCGTTGTTAGGGTATAGCATTTCTCATTCTTGAGGAGTTCCCACGGACTATTATGTTAAGGACAATTTGCTGAGCAGGTGGCTCTTTCCATTAAGTGTATCATTCATAGATTTCTTAATCTTAACAATTTCTTCTGTTTAGTGTTATTCATTGTTGCAGATCCAAAAATTCATCCATTTGATTTAGTTTCTAGTTGATTTTGTTAATTAGATATTATTCGTCGATTATGGAATATGTTAATCCTAGATAATGAATATTAAGAGAAATTGACTAGAGTTTAGACGAAATTCCTACTGGTACATGTTGATGTTCTTCGTCTATAAGGAATGTAACCCATAATCTCCGAAAAATTCATGTAACCGTTGTTGTTACTTAAACTACTAATAAAACTAGAAGCTCTGTGTAAAAAATCGACCATAAGTTGTTAACTTTTTTCCGATAAAACATATTTTGTTTCAAATTTTCCTGTCTGGAAATATAAGGAGAATCGACGATAAATTATTATTTTATGGACGATAATATGTGTTCTCTTCAGATTACTTGTGTATAAATACATTAAGAATCGACCACAAATTAGTGTTTTAGGTGAAAACAGATAAAGGGGTGAAAGGATAAATCCTAATGAATACGAGAGATCAAAATCGTACCAGGCTAAACTAAACCAAGAAATGGTCATTTAAGCCTTGTTTCGGTCACAAAGGAGGAGAATAGTTGATCTTAGGGAGGGAAGCAGAGAAAAATGAGATCAGAGCGTGATGAATTCTAGTTAAAGAATACAAATCTCTATAGTTGATTCAAGTAAAAAAGATGGAATTATTTATGATAGTATGATGAACTTCAATAAGCTTGAGATTATCCGGAAATAGATGAAGTGATCTATTTATAATGTTGAACTATGATCTCGTAAAAAGTGGAAAAGGTGGATATGTGGAGAACGTGGTTAAGAACGTGCCTATTACCGCATAGAAGACTCTTAAAACTATAATATTCATAATTCCTCATCTTGTAACGTTCGTTTTAATTCTTTCTCATCATGGGTGTTTAGTTACACCCAAGGTAGTCGATATCGGATTTCGGTGAATATCGGTCAGGACGGAAATACTGGTACAACTCTATATTTCGGTGAATATCGGTGTAATATCGGCGTCATCTCGGATAAACATCCAAATCGATATTATCGGCGGTATCTCGGCCGAGATTGACTACATTGGTTACACCTTACAAGTTGTAAACCGCCAGACCAATATCCTAATGCATATCCACCTTTGACATATTTGATATCTCGTAGATTTCATGGCTAGGTCATGTGAATGAATCTTTTAATTGAGTAAAGAAACTATTAGTGTTAAGTCTAACAAGGTTAGTAAGTCCATCAGTGATTTAGTGTATCGGGCATACTATAATATTCAACATTGTCTAATCATCGCATCTCAGTAATGCTAGTCGTAAGTATGATGATGATATTATCAGTAATTTATGTCAGGTGATATCTACCTAGTAAGAATACTCGATTACTAGTTGTCAGTGACTTGGTTCATAAATCTGAGAAGCCAGTAGCCAATGTCATCGAGTAGCGCATATGAATACCATACGCTTATGAGTGCTAAGGTAATTATTATGAAGGCTACACCTATTGGGTACTAGTATTGGACTGGCGCCAAGAATTAGTCTGGGGCTGGGATTAGCCCATCGACGTGCAAGTGTCGTTTTGGAGTGCGCAAGATTGAAAAAACACAAGCTTGTAGGTGCATTATCTTGGAAGTATGTAATCTTCAAAAAATGCATGATGTTGGTAATGTGTAATCTTAGAGGTTAGGAGATGCACAAGGGTTAGGGATGCACAAAGGATGGTTTCCGCAAAAGCTGCTTGGTAGAAGCCTGGCGCTGGGATTAGCCCAATATCGTGCATATAGGTTGTCTGACGCTGGGCTAGTCCAGCAACGTGCATATAGGAAGTATGGCGTCGGCCTAGTCCCCGCGACGTGCATGCTATCTAGCATTCATTAGTTTCTGGAGTTGGGATTAGCCTAACACAGTGCATATTAGGTTTTGATGCATTCCTCTTTTTGCAAAAATATTGGATTTTTGGCCAAATTGTGACTATTGATACTTGATGCCAAGGAATTCAGTCAGGGAATTATTGCACTTAGCGTAAGTCCAAATTGTATATATACGCAAAATATTAAAAGTTCATCCGGACGACACTATGATACTGTTTGTATGTATATATTTATATAAATGTTATAAGATCAACAGTGCCTATAACTATTGATAGAATCCGCATTCTCAATTTTCTTGTAGAATAAATATACAGGCATCATATTTCTAATATTGGACCAAAAGTAAATTTGTAAACTCGATATTTCTGATACGGGATATAAATAAATTTGTAAATTCGATATTTCTGATACAGGTAAGAAATAAATTTACAATTTTTGCCTTTGTCAAAAATCCATCATCTACATTAAGCTCCCTGATTAGTGTGAAACGATAATGTTTCGTAATAAACACTAGATGGTGAAAATACTAAATGTTCAAATTTGAATCTATGAGTAAGGACGGGAGTACTTAACTTTGTCTTTTATGCAATCGATGAAGACTACTACAGGCGTAGGCCTAGTAAAAATTTCTAGCGATCATCGTGACTATCATGACACAGCGTACTCCTACACGAGTTGAGTGGGGAGGTGGACTCCACAATCATGGCGCAAGCCTTCAACGGAAAAGTTTGACTCTCCTAAATTTAGACCAAAATTCTTCAAATGAATTTTCGCTAAATCCCCGAATATTCAGATTTTTAGGGTTTCATATATATAATTACATATTGTTAGGTAAGTCATCTTCATCTTCTTCATCCACATATAGGGTTTCATCTTCACGGTATTTTTATCGTAAATAATCATCATATTTTAACTTTGATTAATACTACAATTATTGATTATCAGTTACCAGCATTATCGTTCATCAACAATATCGTAGTAGCAGTCTCAACCAAGAAACAGTAAGCTAGGGTTTTATGTTTTTGTCCCTATTTTATATACGTATGTTTTTATGGATCATTGTTGTCGTTGTCTTCATCTTTTCTGGTGTGGAGGCAATGTCCACTAGAAAGCAAAGTCATAATTGCAACTCTTCAAGAGGTAAGGGACTAGGGACGTAAGAAGATGAAAGTTACTCCCTCTGATAGTGTTTGTGTTACAAATTGGATGTTCAACTTGATAAAAGTATATGTTCTTCGTTTGGTTTTTATGATGTGCCATGGGATGCAGAATAAGACTAAATGAGGTGGAATACATACATACTTCTTGAAGGATGTTAGTATTCATACACTACAAAGAATGGGTTACAAAGCTTGAAGATAGGATGGGGCTATGAGGTGTTATGTAGAAGCAAGTCCAGGATCGCCTCGAAGTTATGCACAAGATATTATATATTTTATGTTGTTAAAAATATGTTAGAGTAATCTTGATGGCTTGCACGTAATATCAAGGATGTGCCCGATCTCGGAAGCACGTACCACAATGTTATGGGCATTCACACGGTATATTTAGCGAGTATGTTGGGCGTGATGATGGTAAGAATTATGTCAGATTAGTGATGGCTTTGAGAATCACTTAAAGGATTAAGTATAGTTGTAATCACATTGAAGATATCTAATGGTTTGTTTCAAATACACGGTAATTATGACATATGCTGGAGTACGATATTGAAGTTAATTTTTTCTTCCTAGGTTAGATTTCAACATGTTGTCAGCTTACTTGTTAGGTGGATCTTGTGGTGATCTTTCTGGATAGTTTTCATAGTGATCAATGGTAGAGTCTGTGCAAGGATCCGTTAATGGCGATTGAAGATTTTTATCGACGCCATGGAGTTCTGGTCGAAGAGATGATTCTATGAAGATGGAAGTTCGAATGTGATCTTAAAGTAATTCTACGAGTATACATAGAGGGTGAGCAAATCTTAGAAGATGGATATGGTTTTCATGCTTGAAAGCATGATCCGAGGTGGAGATTGTTAGGAAAACCGTGGATTTCCTGTTTTGCTCCATCTTCATATTAAGATGGGTTTCCTAACTAGAATAGGAAAGAGTTTATGAGTTTCATAATATAAGACTAATATACTTGGTAAACAGTTCTTAGAACATGAAGGTGATTTTCCTATGATTATCTCATGCTCAAAAGCATGATCTGTGGTGGAGATTGTTAGGAAAACTGTAGATTTCTTGTTTAGGTATATTTATACACTAAGATGGGTTTCCTATCTGGAGTAGGAAAAAGTTTAACAGTTTCCTAATAGAAGACTATTACACTTGGTGGCCAAGTTTGTGTTCTCTCTTTCTATATGACTAGAACGGTAGGTTTGTAAACATCCAACTTACAAGGACGGTGAAACCCTGTACTTAGATTTCTGGTCTCTTTATTAAGGAGGTTCAAGTGCTACCATGAAGGTCAATACTAACATGAGAGAAAACCTTGTCGAGAAGGATTTTGGTGTTTTAGTGTTTAGAGCTTTGCCCTAAACCATATTTCTAAAGTGTTTATATTTCTTCTTTGTTACTAGCGACCATGAAAAAAGTATAGAAAAGAAAAAACGAAGTTGGTTTGAAGAATGGTTTAGATAGTTAATTTAAGATTTTCTTAATGGTAGATCTTGTTAGCTCTTCTATTTAGAACTCTTCGTGTGCATATTAAGGAAAAGGATGGAACTCTTCGTGTGGATATTGAGGAAAAGGCATGTAATATTCGTGATACGAGAAAAGTTTTTTTTGTTAGCTCTTCTATTTGGAACTCTTCATGTGGATATTGAGGAAGAGGCATGTAATGTTCATAATATGATAAAAGTTTTTTTTGGTAGTGTTGGCTGTGAATAGAACATGTAAAGGCGAACCACATATATCTTTTATTGTAGTTATGTGCTTGATTATCTTCGGTCTCTTGTATTATATTATTTCTTCCTGTTTGATTAGCCCTTGTGATCATGCGTTCTGCCATGCTCGGTATGTGAATTTCCCTACAATATTAATTTTGACATGTATACCGGCCCAATTCCAAAACTATAGAACATCAGTTGGGATATATTTTATAAAAAAACAGAAAAAAAATAATCTGGGCCCAACAATTTGAGGCTCTAGGCAATGGCCTAGCTGGCCTAATTATAAGACGGCTCTGGCAAGTGAACTAATGTCCATGGGGAACAATAGCAGACCTACGATCTGTAAGTCATTATCATCTAATCAAACCCCACATCCAGAATCCTAACAGGCAGTCAGCTTCCTTACTCAACTTTATCCATATTTCCCGATGGCCATCTTGTTCTTAATTGCACGGTGGCCGTGAAACACAAAAGCATCGACAATCCCAGAAACTGTAAAAATTCCTGAAACATGCATGCAATCCAACAAACTGTAAAAATCCCTGAAAATTGGAACTCACAGAAAGATGGGGTGGTCAAAGAACCTTAGAAAACAAGTGCAGAATATCCTTCCTGTCTTGTACCCTAAGTGGCTTATATTTTAAATAAATACCGGAACAAGAAGATGAATTCTATAAAACGATACAAGAAATTATGTACGAAATAATATGCTATTTTGCGTAAAGGCATCTACTCTTGATTGTTTATTTAGTTTGCTCATGTATGTTTCAAGTTTCAACATATAATATGAAAGAATTTCGAAAAAATAAATAAATAAAAATGTGCAGGCTCTGTAGTTTACCTCCAATTATAGCGCAAACATTGGTCAAAAAGTGTAATAATGAAACATTTTCTTCGCTGAAAGTCACCTGCAAACAATTTAAAGCGAGATAACAATTAAAACATGAATTGCAGGACAAGACATTATACTTTCATTTCAATTTCACTCATATGGATATTTGTGAACCATTTATGAAACAACATGGAAGATGAAGAGGAAATGCACAAGTAACATCAGAGGGCGTAGTGAAAATGTCAATGTTTGAGATTCGAAAATTCTTTCTCTGTCCTTCTATGGAACTCCTAAGCAGATGACAAATTGTCGTCTTTGTTTTATTGACACCAGCCAACAGGCCAACAGGCCAACAGGCCAACAGACACATGCAGTGGAAGTAACTGTCAACTTAATCAACATCTTTGTATTTATATCAAAGAATTCCTACCCTAACAAACACCCCCCTAAATCATGTACTTAAAAACATAGATAGACTTGCTAGTATCGCCTCTATTGCCCTTGATTTCTTACCAAGATCCATTCAAGTTTCAATAAAGTTATCTAAATAACAGGAATTTTTGTAATCCAAAACATTGGAGTCCAAGGTTTAGATTTGCAGCCGCTAGATTCAATACAGGACAACTTGAATGCAAAGGACTGAAAAGAAGTCATATGCCATTGAGCTTATCTTTTGACCATTTTAGTTTCATTATTTCTATCCAATCTAGGAATAGCCCCTACTTAACATACTAAAACGAAATATGGTCAAGGTTTTTTACTCTGAGCTATTGTTCAGTCAACTTAGTAGTAGAACTCTCCTTAATACAAAAAAAGATTAACGTACAAGGACTTTTATTCTGACATCTGGTTCACTCACCTTAATTGGAGAGAAGTCGTAAAAGAAGAAAATTCCAGGAAGAGGTTGAGGATAACCACTTGTAGGTCTAAAATGCTCAGTCACAGAAAACTGCATGTGTGGTAGGTTCGAGTTACTAACATGCTGAGATTAAAAGCGAAATCACTTGGAATCAGACTGTAAAACTGAACATAACCTGGTTTGTATTAATTTTGCGACCTCGTATGTTTGTATAGATTGTTGGTACGACCTGGACACAAGAAGAAAAGAATCAGCCACAACTCATAAGTAGTGACAGAACAATTTAAAGACCAGGAAATAGCTCGATAATTCGTAGCCATGGTCTCTTCACCACCCAAGTAAAGTATGAAGAGCATCTTAAATAAGGACTGGGTAAATAAAAAGAAATATAAGATATTGGACGGAATAATCATTGTAACATGTAAATCATTCCTCTAAAGGTTAAGCTTGTTTTATATAATCAAATAGGGAAACTGATTTACACTTCAAATGCACCAACAAATACATACCTTAATGAAATATTGATACACCCCAGCAGTTGATTGTTTCCACTGTGCACTGGAAGTTTTCACCCAATTTGAGCAGATCAGAGTATATTTTGTTCATCATAAAGTAGTTATAATGACATAATATACAAGAACCATACCACATAGGTAAAAATATGTTACATCTACGATAGTTCAAAAGTACTAAAAAAACAGAGATCCTGAATCTTTGTTCAGTGCTAGATTGAATATGTAATTTTCCAGTAGTCATACCCATCAAGTGGATTGAAAGCGCCAGGAAACTCTTCACCGAAAGATAAATGGTTTATTGTGTGGCTTATCTGACAAGAGAGAAGCAAGCTTAATAAATTTTGTAGCATTAACCATATAAAACCAATGAAATTTTAATTGAGTAAAACCAACAGGTGAATTCAAAATCTTCGTAACTAGGTTTTTTTATCCGCAATTTAACATCTAAAGAATTATAGATAATGTATATTAAGGGAGAACAACTTCTCTAAAAATGATAGCTTCTCACATTATAACTTTCTGTTTGAAATGATGCGAGCAAATCGAACAGAGAAATGCCTGATTGGTGAAAGCTTTTCCCAGGGGAAAAATGGAAACTGCCAGCCACCTTATTCACTTCCAGGAATCCATGCATATTGCATCCTTCACCATCTTCCTCCTTAACTTTTTGAATATAACCCTCTCTCTTGCACTGAAAAGCGCATGAACTTCAGGTTATATAACTTGATAACAACAACCAAGCCTTTAGTCCCAAACAAGCTTGGGCAGGCCATATATAACTTGATAACGAAAGCAATTTTTGTTGTTGGGAAACTGGAAAAAAATTCAAACTAAAGAATCAAGACTAGTTTAACTGTATATATGTTCCTACGGATGATACAAGGATTACAACCTGCATCTTCGGAAACAGCAGAAACTTCAATACCATCCCGACTTAGAATACCAATTAGGGTCTGTTGTGTCAGTTCTCCATTCAGAAGCATGATAGTAGGTGAGTATAAATAAGTTACATACATGCTTTTTAGCTATGAAAGGAGTTTCTCTATCCAAGTGTGTTTTACTCTGTACCCTAACAGTTTTGGTCAGATTATCTAAATGGTTAGTAATTGATGCATTAATTACTACTCTAACATTCAATTAGAAGTAGATCCGACACAATCAACACCTAAGATACAAGCATAAGCAACTATGCACCTACGTCTGTTTTATTCTTTCTTTTGACTTAATTTCTCCCATATTCTTGGATTAGTTGGGTGCATAAATACATGTTGGAAGATGCAGATAACTTAAAAGTGTCTTAACAGATAATCAGAATCCAAATCCAAGACCTCTACAAGAAGAGGGTGGAGCTCAACTTCTACCAACCGATTTCAAAACCTTTTGGTGGAGATGGAGGTATAGGGCTGTCAATCCCAATCCGAAATCCGAAATTCGGGATCCTATAGGATATTATCCAATATAGCGGATATTGGATGTCGGAAACGGATATTATATCGGATATTTTCGTGTTATCGTAACGGAACCGGATGAACTAATATTCATTCCGATAATATCCGATATCGATAATACTAAACCAACCCCCCGTACAACCAGTACTCTCGCTCTCTCAGTTCTCACTTGAGTCACTTCTCTTCCTAATTCTCTTCTGCGACATAAACCAACCCCCCTCTTCTTCAACTTTCAACGACACTGATACGTTTTTTCTCTCGGCTTTCTCTATTTCACAGTGAACAGATTCACCACCATCTCTCTCAACGCCACCACTCCATCACCACCACCTTCTTCTTCTTCTCTATCGTTTTAAACCATCACCAGTTCACCACTACAACAGAACAGTCGAATCCTTGAACCATTACCATCACACCAGTAAAAGAAACCACTGAATAGGTATGCTGTATGATATTCTCTCTTTATTCTTCTTTGATTATGATGTTATGTGTTAGAATGATACAAAATTGAAACTAGGGTTTTATGAAATCAAAAATATTTTATTTTTTTTTGGAAATTAGGGTTAATCTTGTTGATTCACAATTGAATCAACTGATATACTGAATTGCATGATTGGATGTTAATTTCAATAATTATGTTCTTAATTGCATGTTAGATTTGAATGTTACAAATCAGAAAAGGAAATTTTGAGTCTTATGATTCTGTATTTTGTGATTGTGTGTGTGTGCAGTACGGGAGTCGTGATTTTGATACCTCAACTGAGCTTCTGACTAAAGATTATTTTTGTGATACTGCTCTTCCTCGCATCAAGAAAAGGTGAGTTCTCTTATTACAGTCAGATTTTGCAGACTTGCAGTTTACAATTTGTAAATTTCTAGTTGTTATCTTATAGATGGCTGATAGGGTTATGCTTCAGAGGTTAGTAGTTGTGTCCATATGTGTAGTACATTGGGATACTGTGTTGATTTTGAACTGCATGATAAGGAGGTCGTCTCTAAAGTAAGATGAAATAGGACATGAGGGTATTCTTAGTGATAGGTGTATGACAAATATTGCTAAAAAAACTTGTTTTGAAGATAGAGATTGTTTCAGATGTCAAAATTGGGGATATAATGGTTCCAAAAGAATTAATAGTTCCAAAATTGATGATTTTACATCAGTATTGTGCCATATCTTAATTTGCAGAGACTAGTATAAGACTTAAGTTCTATTATTGTAGTGTGGCATACTATCAGTACTAGTTGCACCATTGCTTAAGGTTCTGTTCTAAACAATATATGTGTAAATGTTGTTTGGTGTATTGATATGCTTTTTGGTTATGCTGCTAGGCTATGCTGTCTGTGATGCTGTCTGTAATAGCCTAATAATAGCATGTCAGCCTGTAATAGCCTGTTAGGCTATGCTGTCTGTGATGTTGTCTGTGATGCTGTTTTTGGTTATGCTGCTAGTTTTTGGTGATGTACTGTAAGCCTGTAATAGCCTAATTTTTACACTGTATTGGCAATGTAAGCCTGTATTAGCCTAATTTTTACACTTGTATGAGCCTGTAATAGCCTAACTTTTTAGCAACTTTCCTTTCTTTTCCTTTACTTTCATATATCTTGCACTGCCAACTAACAAATTTTAGTTTCTTTAAAATGCAGATGTACTTTGAAAGCTGCATTGCAGGTATATCTCAATGAGTCAATGACAATGCTAGTACAAATTTCAGTTTCTTTGTGTTTTCTTTTGCTGCAAGAACAATAGAACACGTAATTTATAAATTGTGATCATTTGTGTGTGTTTTCTATGTGTTTGAACTAAATTATGAACTGGAAATGTTTAAATGAACTGAAAATTTTGAACTGAAAAACAGGTTTATAAGATTTCTATCAGCTATCGGATATTTATCGGATAATATCCGATATCCGATAAGCTTATCGAAACGGAATCGGAATTAAATATTAAGATTCCGTCGGAACTTATCGGATATCCGATAAGGCTTATCGGAAACGGAACCGGCTGAGCCAGTTTCCATTTCTATAGCATCCGTTGACAGCCTAGGTAGCATATACATTTAGAGTATGATTCACGGTATAAAATGTTGATAGGTATGCACATAAGTCCAACCTTTAAAATAGAAGCCTATGAGAATATTGCACATATTTAGAGCTATTTCCTTTCATTTTTTCTAAATCAAATCCTATGCATGTATATACCATGGTCAGTGAGAAAAATGCATTGAAAATATAAAGGAGAACAAGGTGACACTCATAGCTTATACTATACCTGATCAATCAAATCAGGGTTGGTCATTGCCCATCCTTTCTTTTGATATGCTTCACGAACCTCTTCGCATGAGTTACAGCAGTCAGTATCTGACTGCAATTGAAATCATTCACATACAAGTATTAATTGGCATATAATAATACTAATAATTTCCACTCTGGACAATTATTTAAGTAAAAAATGACAACCAGAAGAACCATGTTGGGAATATTTAAATATACGATTTTTTACCATCGAAACAAAATTTAGTTTGAAATATATAATACTTTAAATAAACTGTAAAACAATGAGCAAATATGTTTTAGAGCTATCGATCAAAATAAATAATAATAGATAGAGCAAAATTTTGTTCTCTTCCAAAAGCAAAAGGTCACAGACGATCAATCAAACAGTATCAGTCGATAAGTTAGAATGTACCGCTTCTGCTCCAAAGCAAGAGCCACAGTAAGTCTCATTGTGATCAAGCCTTCCTCCATGCCTTTGTAAAGGCTTTTCAATCTGAAGACAATAGGATGATTAGAGATAGATATCTGAAGCCAAAAATATTCTCTTGCGCCCATTTCAAAGTTTATTATATCAATAAACTAAAAGAGCTTCCTGATTTAAGAACCAACTGAAAGCATATACATCAAATAGGCCTCAAAATATAGCGAATCCATCACGGTTCACAATCTTGTTTGTCTCAAATATTTTAGTGTTCCAAAAAGTCTCAATTTTACAACAATGTGCATAAAACTTTTAAGCTCCAAGTTTTAGTAACTTGTGCAGTTTTTCATTGAACATGAAACGCCAACGACTAAACTATAACAAAGGAAAATTCTATTCACTAATTCTTAGCAATATTTTCAGTAAATTTCGAAATAATCTAGTATTGTATGAATAGGGAACTTAAAATTCCAAGACATTTCATACAAACACTCAAGAAGGTACAGTATACAACTTGATTTCAGTTGAAAGAATAAAATAACACATTGTGCGCTGTGTTTGCATCAGATTTTTTTTTCTTAAAAGAAAAACTTAAATGCTGCAATTTTGTGCAGGGAAATTATCTAAGCTAATGACAAGTGTATCCATTAATGTACTTTTGAGCAATCCTGCAACAATTTGATCCAGGTCACAAAGTTGCGAGTTAAGTGAACCTAATGATGGTTCAGTTTATGTAACATTTACAAAATACTAAGAATTCTCAAATTCCCTTTTCACCGTAGGGTAAAAATGTTAGAGGCCACCGCCATGCAACCGTATCAAAAAAAAATGAAATAAATCATAAATCACATGATTTATATACTTTTAGGTAGTGCTGCTGATTAAACTCCGTGTTTTCAGCATTCTGTTCCAGAAGACACTCATATACTATCCCCAAAAAAATCCTTACCATCTCATGCAACGACCAATACCCTTATATTATACCAGTCACGAGAAGAACCTCTATAATTTTACATCATTATCTGCAGACATGGGGAACAGATGACTCATCCCCAGTATATGACCATAGAGTCTTAACAGCACTGCGTACCCATCTTCTGAGTATGAGTTGACCTAGTACACAGTTCTAAGGCATCAAAATTTCCCGCTTATTAAGTTAGGAAATTGTAATTTGTGAGTAGGAAACCCACAATAAAGTGTTGCCATAACCACATTAGAGCAGACAAAAGTTAATTAGGCTTAAGGACCAAATCTGAAGTCATAGAGTTTATACAGATGTTTTCTCTCTAGTAGAAGGGACCACAACACATTTAAGTGTGCATACCTCTGTTTTTGGAATGCTCAGGATGTGCATAGTGTTCGTATCCTTGAAAATTCTGGATAAGCACTATGAAAGGTGCACAGTACATTATTATTCTAACCAATCCATGTAATTGTGAGGGGGAAAGCCTAAACAAAGTGTTTCCATAACCACATTGGAGAAAGCAAAAGTTAATTAGGCTCCAGGACCAAAATCTGAAGTCAATATAATTTTGGGACACGCATGTTTTCACTTTAGTAAAAAGGACCACCCAGTACATTTCAGTGTGCATACCTCTGTTTTTGGTATGCTCACCTAATGTGCACAGTGTATGTATCCTTGACAAACTTGTGTATGCATTATGAGAGGTGCGAAGTAGGTTAAATAGTTTGGTCTTTTTGCTAAAGAAAAAATGTGTCCTAAAAACTAAGGTTACGTTATTATGGTCTCTCTACTCAATTTTCCATTAAAAACAATAACCAACAGCTAACAAGTAAAGGAAATGATGTTGACCATTTCTGTAATATGTATATAAAACCGGACCATCATAAGAAACACCCAAGAAGGTAACAACGAACCATATACTCCGTGATAAAGGTTCACAGCTTCACGTCAGATACATCACCGAAAACAAACAAACTAGCAGTTCATTTAACTTTTCAGCCTTATGCTATCAGAGGGAACATTTTTTATGGAAGAAGACCTTCAAGCTTCAATTAAACTAGAATTCATCAAACGCAAATTCAAGTATATAAACTAACAACTTAAGCTCTCTACCATAGAAAACAATTATGCACAGCCATCATGTCCAAAATGTCTCGGAATGTGGATATGCAAAACAAATTATAGAGAATATATATTGTATTACAAGTAGACACAAGTGACACAAACCTTGGGTGCACCAATTCCATCTGATTTTGATTCAATTACATTACCAAGATGATCAATCCTTTTCTTTATTATATCATGTCTCTGCAATGAAATACACAAAATGGGCCATTAATATATCTGTGTTCGTTTTGCCACAAACGATTACATTCCAATGAAACAGTAGCCTGGAGAGGAAACTAGAAAAAGGAACCAGAATAGAAAACATACTATGTCGTAGTGCTGCTCTCCACTGATATCCATGGCGTCAACGCTAAGAAGAGAACATGCAAGCGATGGAAAAGTCACATCAAACTACAGAAGCCGGAGGCAACCTTTTAGTGAAAGAAAGAGACATAATACACAGAACTTTACAAAAACGTTACATGGTCAAAAGAAACAACCTACATAAAAGTATATTTTAAAGGATGTTGGGTAGCACAAGCAGCAGTTATGGAGTTTTTGCATCCTAAGGGAGCTAATCATAAGGCCAAGTCAGTGCGAGAATAACGGGTGCTAGTCCTTGGTCTATCCTTAGCTATTCGCAAGGAAAAGCTTTGCTTCATTGATGGGAAATAAAAAACATGGAAAAAGAACGAGACATCAGATACAACTCAATTATAACCTCTACCCACCAACAAGTCTTCAGCTCAAATGCACTTGGAAACTTCGTCATTAGCTTCAACTATATCCTTTTTGAGATCTTTTTAACTGTAATTGTAGCTCTATTGATTTTCATTTAAGTTTGTTATTTTCAAACTCTTTAGTAGTTGATTTCATTTCAACTATAACACTATCTAAGCAATTATTTTCAGAAATGAAAACGATGTTGTTTCTTTCAATCCAGATGGCCCAAAAAATGACAAAGTTTCTTTCTTATTCTAACCTCCCCCATGTTATAGTAAGCAACAGTTCTGTAACAGGTACTAATAAGCTCTAAATTTATTCGTGAAATAACCCCCAGAAATTGAGAAGTCTATGATTAAGTAGTTGAGAGATTCTGCTTGCATCTGAACATGGAGTAATGACGAGTTTGGCTCCTCTATTCTTCAGTATCTCAACTCTATGCACCTCAGTTACATGGCCCCAATGATGAAAGACCTTCTACAACAAATTTCCTTCCTCCAAACTACAGATTTTTGAATTTGGTTGTTATCACAGCACTCCTTCCGTCTAAGGGTTAAAGGTACCATTGTCACTACCCAACTTATAAATAATTACCCATCTCCATACTTCAATTCCATATTGCTATCAAGGCCATATAATAACCCCAACCTTGATGTTTAACTACCACTTGCTCTAATAGAGAACCATTATTACAGCAAGGAACCATTGTGCCACTTTCAATGTCAATAACCACTTCTCTAAAACCTTTAACTATTAAGGAGAAACTTTACAATGTACATCTCGATATTGCACAAAAACTGAGCACATTCATCTAACACTCCCCATCAAGACTACACCTTTGGAAATATCCCAACAACAGTTTCACCTTACGGATACAATCAAACCGTAACTCTAATAATCTAAAATTAATAAGAAATTTCACCAAACTGTATTGCAGAGGGGTAACAATAATCAACAAAGATATGTTCCAAATATAATTTTGATCGTTGAAAGTGGGAGATTCTTTATTCATTTCTAGTGATTTGGTTATTTTTTTCAGCTAATAAATTAAAACAAATAAAAGAAACAAATCATTCAGAAAAAAAATAATTTAATCAAATAGGCAGGGGAAAACTAACGTTAATTCGTAGAGTTTCTCCTCTCGAGGTATCTACGATCAGTCTAGTCTCGGTTACGGCATTAAGATACAATCCTGCAAGGAAGATCAAAGTATTGTAAAGATCTGTGTATACAAATCGATGATAAGATCTAATTTTGAGAGAAAGAGGGAGACTTACTGAGCTCCGAAAATAAGAGGAAGAGCATAGTAATGGAAGAGAAGAGGGTAATGAGACCTCCTGAGAGAGTTCTGTTGTAGAAATCCTCGTTGATCTTCGGATACGCATCTAAATTTTTTAACTTGTTAAGAATATCCATCTCTCTGTCTCTGTCTTCTGAGCAAGACGAATTGAGGACCTGAGCAAATCTAGGGTTTTCTTCAATTCTCCATTACTTTTCTCTCTCTCTTTTCTTTTTTTTCTTTTAAATTAACGGCACGGCATACATCGTTAATATTACGACCCACCGCATTTAGGGTGAAATATTCGCTCGCATGTTGGAGTAGTTTCTCATGATTGATTGTGATGCTGCTATATCAAAATACATGAGCAATAAGCAAATTTCTTTCCCACAGCTTATGTCGTTGTTGTAACACTTGAATCAGTTTGTATCTATGTGGTCAATATCGGTTGTTACGGTCGTGATAACGGCGATATTCAAGGTATCGTTTCAAAAGCACGGTGAATCTTCAAATATCACTGTATCGGTTGATACGGTCGAGATTCGTCCGATACGGTCAAGATTCACCCGATATTCAAGGTATATGCTTGTTGTTTAATCTAAATTTTTGAAACTTTGAACTTAGAATTGTAATATACTAATATGATCTCCTCTTAAAGTATGGTTGTTAAGATTCTTGGTAATAAATCAACAAAATACAATTAATTCTTGGCATTCACATGTATAAAATTTGGATATAAGATTTGGGACTCCCGTATTTCACCGATAATCTCCCCGAGATATTTTTATCAAGGTGTCAAGGTCCCGGCCGAGACGAGACCGAGATCAGAGATTAGGGCTGTCAACGGATACTAACGAAACAGATATTGGCTCAGCCGGTTCCGATATCCGATAAGTTCTGACGGAATCTTAAACTTCATATCCGATTCTGTTTCGTTAAGCTTATCGGATATCCGATATTATCCGTTAAGTATCCGATAGTTGATAGAAATCTTATAAACCTATTTTTTCACTTCAAATTTTTCAGTTCATTTAAGCGTTTTCAGTTCACAATTCAGTTCAAACACATATAAAACACACACAAATGATCACAGTTTATAAATTACATGTTCTATTGTTCTTGCAGCAAAAGAAAACATCAAAACACAAAGAAACTGAAATTTGTACTAGCATTGTCATTGACTCATTGAGATACAGCCTGGCGCCTGCAATGCAGCTTTCAAAGTACATCTGCATTTTAAAGAAACTAAAATTTGTTAGTTGGCAGTGCAAGTAATATGAAAAACACCAGTTGAACTAGCTAGACATCGAAATCACAACTACAGATTTCTCGGACCCGACTCTAAGTTTCTAACTGTGTTCTAGATACTGTCCCCAGCAGTAATCCACCTGAAGTCCCGAAGGTTCTGGAACACTTGACAAAAGTCATGTGCAACATTAGAGAGGAGCTCCACATATGGATCTCCTGCAAGCAATGTAGACTGTGTTGTCTGTGCACAACCCCCAATTAGTAGGAGGTTCATTATAACATAGGGGTGTACAGTACACACTTGTGGTCAATGTAACTAGATAATCATCTGGTACTGCTAACCACAATATAATCAGACCATTATCATGTAAAATTAGTCAATAATTAGTAGTATTATTAGGAACTTTGATCCTAGGGGTATCCCAACTTCAGAAGGTCACCCTGCTCCTATTTTGCCGTTTGAAACTTCTTTATCTGATGCCTATAGTATAAAAAAGCAAACTGAATTGCTTTCTATGTTGGTAACAATCAATACAGCCTTAAATCTGGTTGTTCTTGAAACAGAAATTAAGCTATATGACTACATCCCAAACCCTTACAGGCTTGTCTTGGAAACAGAGAGAACCAAGTTCTGTGACCAATTAGTAATTCCTTTCAATTGAACATGAACATCTGTTGGGGTTCAACCCAATTCATCAAATCATAACACTAAAACAAATGACAAACTAAGAACCCTAATGACAAAAAAAAAAACAAATCTTTTTGATTAACCCTAATTTCCAAAAAAAAAATAAAAAAATTGATTTCATAAAACCCTAGTTTCAATTTTGTTTCATTCTAACACATACCACCATTCAAAGAAGAATAAAGAGAGAATATGATTCATACAGTTACATACCTGATACCTGAATAAAGAGAGAATACAGTTACATACCTGTTGTGGGTTGTGGTGTGGTGATAGAGGAAGAAGAAGGTGGTGGTGAGGAAATGGTGATGGTCGTGAAGAGAAATCGAGAGATGATCGTGAAGAAATTTGTTCACTGAAGACTGAAGTGAAAAAGTGGGGGAGCTAGAACTAAGAGAACTGTGAACGAAAGAGGGGTAGAACGTAGAAGTTAAAACCGTAGAACAGAAGAAGTCTTTACTCTTTAGTGGGTTATCGGTAACGGATAATATCCGACGGATACTGGCTTAGCCGGTTCCGTTACGATAACACTAAATATCCTATAGAAATATCCGCTTCCGACATCCGATATCTGTTATATCGGATAATATCATATAGGATCCCGGATTATCGAAAACGGCTATCGGATTTGGGATTGGGATTGACAGCCCTATCAGAGATAACTACATTGGTTTGTACCAATAATAATACCATTCAATAGATTGGAGTCCACCCATATACATTCATCAAATACCATTACACATTGGCTAAAGTGGTGCGTTCCCAAAATCACCATAAAAAAGAAACCTTACATAGGGGTTGCAAGCTTGATAGAGGGGCTGCAAATGGATTCAGGGTGACCAAATAATCCGTTAAGGGGTATCCTAGGGGCTATGTTAAATTTCCATATTACCCTTCTATATATGAAAAAGTCTAATTTGCCCTTCAATCAATTAAAACCTAAACAAAACAAAACCTTACAAAAATTTCATTTAATTCAAAACATTTCCCTCTCCCTCTATATCTCCTTCTTCTCCATTTGAACCGAATTTCTCCATCGAATGGTGTATACAAGGTATTCAACAAACCCCATGTTATTTTTAGAACTCAAAAGTGATTGATTTTCTTGTTTGATTGATGGTTTTGTTAAAAAAATTGGGTTACAGAAAAATTTACGGTTGGGTTCGATTGGAAAACTCAACCGTAAATGTATGTTCTCAAGAACTTACGGTTGGGTTCCATTCGAACCCAACCGTAACTGGTTTGTTCTACATTTTACGGTTGGGTTATTAAAAAAAACCAACCGTAAATAAAAAGGTAGGAGATGAAGATGGTTTTTTACGGTTGGGTTCAATTCTGAATCAGCCGTGAATCATATTTTGAAGCAGTGCGTTTCGTGACAACATGAAGTTTGCATGCGTCTCGTGTCAGGCGTGAAGGTAACAGTGCCTCTCATGAATCAGACGGAACTCAAAATCACGCATGTGTAGGCGTTCACATAAGCACATGCCCCATTGGACGCACACTTCGTATGCGCTTGGTGTTACGGCGTTAATGAAACTTACGCCCGATGTAGGCGTTAACGAAACGTACGCCTGTTGTACGCACTCACCAGTTTTACGCCTGTGTATGGGCATTCACCAATTTTACGCCTGTGTGTGGGGGGGCGGTGGTGTACATGACCGTCTCTTGTAATATTTACCGTTGAGATTCTTACCGTTGTAACAACTATCTTTTTGTATTATTTATATATATGAATTGGTTGAACATTCATCTACTACTAACCCATTTCATTTAATTTGTGTACAAGAAAAAATTCCCTAGTTTCATATATTTGTCTTTCAAACAAGTTAGAATTATGCCACCAAAACCACGAGGTCCAAATTTTTCTACATATGAAGATGTAGCGATATGTAGAATTAATTTATCAATATCTCAAAATTCTAGTGTTGGATCCGATCAATCAAAGGAAAAATTATGGTCTCGCATCTTATTTGGGATGAAAGAAGTCATACCTACAATGCCGGAGCGACTTGGACCTCCATTCAAAAACGATTTCAGGAATAAGTAAAAATATGGCGCTTTACTCTGCAAAAGAGGCGGAAGTGGAACGTAAACACCATACTGGATGGGGGACCGAAACAAAGGTAAGTACTCGTTTAATTTTTGTCTCGTAAATAATTATTTTGAAACAATAACAAATTGAATAAGTAAGGAAGCTTTTCAAGGAAGCTAATGGTGGAAAAAAAAATTAAGCATGAAGAGTACTACGCAATTATGTTAGAAAATATCAAATATTCACGACGATCGACAATTGTTTTCGATTCATCACAAGCTGAGGAAGATTCTGAGAGTGGCGAGGAAGACCGGGAAAGACAGGAAACAAGTCAAGACCATTCCAGTGGCGATGAAGAAATAGGATATGTACCTAACACATATAACCATCATATCGGGGAAAAAAGGGCGAAACGACTGAAGAAAACAAGGAGAGCAAAATCCAGCGGCCAAGAGGAAATGATGGAAATAATTATTAAATAGCAACAAAACTTCAATACCAATTATAGAGAACAAATAAAAATGAAGATTGCGCAGAGAGAATCCGAGTTTGCAGTAAAACTAGCTGAGTCTTCGACAAAATTTGCGACAAAACAAGCTAGGAAAGAAAAACTTGACGTAAAAAAGAAGCAGACAACTTGTTTCACAAAATGATGATGGATGTCTTCGGATTAGATGTCGTAACAAAATAATACATCGAACTTAGAAAGGCAGACATTTTGCAGAGAAGGAGAAGTCAAGCTTAAAGCGTTCTCCGATTAGCTGAAACCTTAATTATTATGATTATTAATGGATTGACAGTTTTAGTTTCTACTTTTAGGATTTATATTTTAATTTCTAGGAATTGTATTAAGAGGTTAAAATTTCCAGTTTAATATTTTAATTTCCATTTTAGTTTTGAATTAATAGTGTTATTTTAAATGTTAATGAACTTCTAATGTACATGTTGTTTGAATTAATGAAAACTTTATATTTCGAGTAATTAAGTAAGTCAAATGAAAACTTAAACCAACGATTCTTTTTTTTATATTAACGTCAACGGATATTTATGTAAAAAGAGATCACTGAATAATTGATGTTGGTTTTTATTAACTGATGTATTGCATACGCCAGAATGACAACACGACAAAAGACTAGACACTGTAAATATTAGCCTATCTACTCGTCTTCTACATGGGTTGACAAGTGAGATTGTTTATATTTTTAAGATTGACAAAGTAAATAATTGAAACGTTGGATTCCACTGAATAGACTGTTATTATGGACTCACCAGCGAAAAAAAGAGACTCGTCACTTCTTTCTATATCATGCTTTAGTCGTTGCACGCGGACCAAACACCTTTCATAATTAGGCGTCCACAGTCATTTTAGGCATCCATTAAATACTGTTATTAATTACCCACTAGGCTGGAACAAAACAGAGTCGTAAATTCTTTCAATATCATGCTTTAATTTTTTATTAAAATTTGAAGACTTACTTTCATTCAAAAAAGACCCTATATATACCCATTCGTTCCCATTTTGAAACCACACCTTCCACACTTCAAATAACCTAATTGAAAGATTATTTTTATCTCTTCGTTTTAGAATTATGGCTTACCATAATTTTAATATTAATGCTGATAATTTTACCATAGAGGAAGATTTATCTCTTTGTCAAAACTTAATATTATATTATCCAGCAAGGGGTCATGAACGTCGGATGAATGGTTCAATGATCATGGAATGATTAGAACATATCCATGCTAACTTTTGTACTGAAAACGGTAACCCCAATAACCGGAACACAACATGCCTTTTTTTGTCGATTTCAGGAAATAGGAAGGGCAATACTAGAATTTTCTACTTTAACCGCTAAGGTGAACGAAAGAAGAATTAAGAATGAAACTGATGATGAAGTTTTTGCGAGATCTCTGAAGGAATGGAAAAGATTGAAAGGTTCAAATTTCAGGTACCAACCTCATTTTGAGATCCTAAGGGTGATGGAAAAATACAACCTTTTTGCGCTGATTGTTCTTCGAAGATGTTAAGATCGTCATCCAGGGTGTCGTACCATTCGTTAAAGGTTTGATTATAGGTTTTATGGGTATATCTATTTGTAAAACCTAACGAGACGTAACTCGTCCATTGGGGCCACCTAATGGTTTTAAGGCTTGTTGCACGTGCTAAGTGCAACCGCAACTCCTTCGAAAATGAGATATCTTAACATCTAGTGATGTATTGTTGTTCTGAATAAATAATATTGGTTATTTATGATACTTCCATTAATTTGTTCATTACAAAATAGATTGCGCCGGTGCTAGTCTCTCATGCAAGATACTAACTTTAAAATAAGTATTATTATTAAAAGTAAAGAAGATGTGAAGAGTGAAATGAAGAAGATGTGAATATATAGGGACATCTAAAGTAAATTTTTTTAAAAATATATCCGTTGAGTTCCAATGACCCATCTATACGTTACAACATAGTAAGCATATTGATAATACAAAAGCTAAAAAGTAATCCTAAACTCACTTTCGCAGGCATCACTGCTGCACTTAGCATACGCAACAAACCTTTAAACTCCTAGGTGCCACTAGCGGCCGAGTGGTGTTTCGGGAGGGTTTACAATAGATATACCCACAAAACCTATCTGCATGGTTTCGAAAATGTTATTCGTCTCCAAAATCTGACCATAAGTGTTCGATCAAGTCATTTCGCAAACGAATATGCGTATCTTTGTTGTGTACTGCACGTCGGTGTTGCTCAACTCTCATTCTCGAAAGTTCAGCACTATGTTGTCTCGATATATTTATCGGTGTATGGTTGCGGCGTTGATCATATTCATGTGGCCAATCACCGGGTCGACGCTCATCCTCCACTATCATATTAAGTAAAATAATAACAATTTTCATGATATATGCAAGCACGTCTGGATTCCATATTTTTGCAGGTTGCTTGACGATGGCAAATTGATTTTGCAGTACACCAAAGCCTCGCTCTACATATTTTCGGCAACCCTCTTGCATTGTTGAAGATTTTTATTTTTTTGGGGAATCTGAATGTCTAATAGACATCACAATAGTATCAATCTCTGGGTATATGCCATCACCAAGATAATATCCCATATCATATGGATGTCCGTTTACCACAAAGTTCACTGGTGGTGCTTTCCCGTTGATAAGCTTTTAAAAAATATAAGTACTGTTCATCACATTAATATCATTGTTTGAACCGGGCATACCAAAAAATGCATGCTAAAACCAGAGATCATATGACACCACTGCCTCCAACACAATACTTCCGCTCCCTTTGTACACAGTGTAAGCCCCTGATTTTGCCGATGGAAATTTATCCCATTTCCAATGCATGTAATCTACACTACCCAGCATCCCTAGAAATCCCATATATTTGTTCTCCTTAAGCAACAGTTCAACATCATGCTCAGTTGGTTTGCGCAAATATTATTTCTCATACAAAATGCACAATCGTCTTACAGAATCTACGAGTTGTTTCCAAAACAGAGGTTTCTCCAATGCATAAGTACTCATCTATTGCATCGGCCGCACATCCATAAGCTAACATTTGTATTGCTCTTGTAACTTTCTGACGAGTGGTTAATCCAGGAACACCACAAGCATCTTTTTTTTGAAAAAAAAAATTATTTATAGGTACAACATCTACCAATATACGGTTGGACAATTCTCGCCGCATTCTAAATCTTCTACGAAATACCTTAAGTGGAAATGTAAGATTTCTGCAAAAGTGATCTTTCCAGAGAAGTATTGCACCTGCCTCACGTTCTCCTGGTATTTGGATACGAGTATGAGGCCAGTTCATACTTGAAACGATCAATCCCAAAGTGCCTGCTTGGTTATTTTGGCTCAATGCAACTAAATCTTCGTACGATAAGAACAAACTATTATTATCATCATCACAAGATGAATAAGAAGAAGAAAAAAAGGAGGAAGAAGAGGAAGAGAAGAACATGAAGCATAATAGTCAGTGTTATTCTCATATTATGTCATTAGTTGTTGATGTTTGCAGTTTGGGTTTGTATAATTGGAGAATCGAGTGTTCAATTTATAGGCATATTAAGATAAGTCTTTGAGTGTTGATATGACTACACACTCTTGGTATTTTAAAAATTAACTGAGTATAGCCAAGTAGTGTGAATAGACGCATCAAACATAAGAAGTGTCGGTTAAGATGACAAGACCAAGCAGATAAAAGACAAAGCAAAAATTAAATTTTTTTTTTTGAAATGATATAAAAGGCAAACCAAAGATTAAAAATGTCTTTTGAGATGACAACACAAAGCAGATAAAAGACAAAGTTAAAATAAGAAAAGTCTTTTGAAATGACAAATCCAATCAGATAAAAGATAAATCAAATATATTAAATGTCTGTTCAAATGACAATACAATACAAATGAAAGACTAGTCATCTGTATCTTGATTCCCAGGCACCGATCGCGGTGGCATAAAAGGAGACAAAGATGTTCTCGATGTTTAACTAACTGATGGCATTGTTGATGATGATCCCTGAGCCATTGTATTCCACATTTGTGGTGGCATAGTTTGAGAAAAAATACCAAATCCAAGGGGTGGTTGTTGTGTACGAAAATGGGCTTGTTGTAACTCCAAATTGTTGTTGTGATTTTGTAGTCCCCATATTTCTTCATCTTTTTCCATGATAAACTCCATCCTATCCTTCGTTTCAATTAATGTAAAGTTACGAAACTCTTGCGTAAAATCGGCATATTGTTGAACCAGACCATAAGCTTCGACCTGTTATGAAAATAAATAAATCACATTATCACATATTTTTATATACTTAAAAAATAAGATTTGCAGTACATTTACGTATGATAATTGTTCTTGGGGCGGAATGGGTACATGTTCATCAGGTTCTTCAATGTTGTGTTTAATACGGTCACCAACATATCCGTATGTTTTGACCTCCCAATCGACTTTGGTGGCATATTTCTGCAAGTTAGTTACATGTCACCAATACTCAATATACAAATCATACGTAACAACATGCACTAATTCCGTTGCATCGACCAAATCGCTTTCCCTCAGCTGATTTGCTTCATTATTGTTGAGGTTGGCAATACGAGTAGGTGGGTTCCTGGGAACGCCAAAATTATAATAGTTTTGCCTCCAATTCCGTTCTCCGAGGTACACGTTATGTTGTGCAAAGAAAATAACTATCAAAAAATAAAGAAAATAATTATCCAAAAATCCAAGAAAATAAAGAACAGTGCTATCAAAATAAAATTATCAACTCACAGTGCTTAGCCAACCCTTTTATCTGAGAGCTCCGATGCTTTCCGTCCAACATCAGCGTCAAGGACTAAGATGTCGGAATCCCACGGTCGCCAGATCACATCGTCTACAGTCAGCTGATTAAGAAAAGTCCTAGAGCGAACACTATCAATACTCTTCTTTCTTGTACCTTCCACCGAGAACTTCTAGGCCATACTGCTTCACTATCACTTGTTGGGTTCTTTGGTCGACATATGCGCAGATATTCATACCCCCAAAACTACTCCGTCAAGACAACCAACCAAAGCAACTAACCATCCAGCATCAATATAGTTTTTGGCATTCGAAAAGAAAATTGTCCCAAAACATACGTACAAAATGCTCTGGCCACTCTCTTAGCAAGTATGTTATTATCGTTAGCCGCAACCAACGTTCCTGGATCAAAATATGCTCAAAAATGCAACTATAATTGCATCTGAAACCCACTGTGCGGGGATATGTTCTCTTTTACAAACTTCACTATCTTTAATTTCTGCAAAAATCCTGACATATTCAAGTTGGTACTTGGCCGGGTCATACGGAATATCACTACCAACACCAATACTTAATCTTGTCAACATGACCCAATCAAGCGGTGTGAACCCCATTTTACCAAAGGAGCAGTGAAAAACGTTTGTTGTATCCCAAAAACGCCTAACAAGATAGTCAATCAATGCATGTGACGAATCTACTACATCCATGGTCAATAAACGGTCACATCCTTCCTTTTCAATAATGTATTTAACCCTAGTGATGTGTTTTATAATACATGCATAGGTCTTAGTGACTAATTTGAGGGAACCACAATGTAAATACTTGAATTTTGAATATGTAATATTTTTCGAAGCGTGACTCTAAGCATCTTCCACGACGTTGTAGTTCGCTAACCCGGGAACAGAGACCATATCTTCAGTAGTAGGTTCTACTTATGGATCCTCAACAATTTTAGCTTTCTTGTTCCTCTTTTCGACCAACGAATCTCGCCGTAACATTGCTCAACATATGTGCAAACGGTACATACAAGTTTCAAAATTAAGAGTAATCCTCACGATGCACAAATATAAAACTCTACATTCATCCATAAATCCACAAAAATACAAATTTCATCATTCAAAAAGTAATCCTCTAAACAAATAATCAACTCTCCAAACATTCATATGGTAAAAATGAATACAAATTGCATCATTAAAAGAGTAATCCTCTAATTAGATAATCAAATGTACAAACATTCATTAATCATCCAAAGTACAAAATTCATGATTCACAAAATAGTCCATTAATCAAATTATCAACTTTACAAAAATTCATCATAAGTCCCTAATTCTATAATTCCATAAACATTCATTAGAAAGGAACATAAACATTCATAATTCTAAAATTCCATAAACATTCATATAAAATCAATTAATCAAGAACTTAATATTAACCACAATCCAACTCAAATTAATCAAGAACTTAATCAATTCTAAATTCAAATCAATTAATTTTCATCAATTTTTTAAAACCAATTTACAACTTCCAAAACCCTAGAATTAAACCCAATTGCAAAACCTAATGTGTCTGTTTCATAATCATATATTTAATCTTTAAACATATATATACAAATTTAATTAACAAAACATTACAATAAATCATAATTTTAAACCTATTTAAACCTATGAAATCCATTAAAATTCATATAAATAGTTTGAGTTTTATACCTTGTCTTGAGATAAACCTAACTTTGATAAGCTTTGTTTCTTTGCTGCTAGGGTTTTGCTACCGTTTTTCAATTGGAAAACAGGTTGAAAAGAGGAGAGAGGGTCCAGTTGAGATGAAGTGGTAGGCGGAAGAGAAGAAGAAAAGAATTGAACCTAGAAGCCTCTGCCTGATGATATAACACGCATAATCCTATACAACCGCTTCTTCTCACACGCGTCGAACTAGATGAACGTTTCTCCTCCATGCGTTAGTATAGGCTATCGCTTCATAACACAGGTGTATGCCTAAGTGAACGGCCATCGCATGAGGCACACGCTTACTCTGCATGAGACCAAACCTTTATCCAGGCGTTAACTAAACTTACGCCCCACAGACGAGAGTATTCATAAGCTAACGCCCCAACATGCGTTCATCTAAACTTACACCTGTCACTTGTGCCTGATGTTACGCGTGCGTCTACCCATCAGACGTTGTTCTGGGCTGCGTCTCCCACCGAGCGTTTATCCAGCGTCCGCCCCAATCAAGCGTTTCACTAACCATACGTCCATCCAATACCCATCCAACAGACGTATCCTTATATATACGCCTAACGCCAAGCGTAAATGCTGATTCCGCTTGATCAAAATTTAGTCTCCCACGTTGCATTTGACGCGGAGTATAACCAAAAAAATTTGGTTTTTACTCTTTATTCCACTCATGACTGTGGAAGCTCTTAGGAGCAAAAAAGTTTTGCTTCACAAAAATACTTTTTTTTTTATTTTAAAAGTCTCTTTAAATTATATCGCCAAACTAGTTTCTTGCTTTTTTTTTTTACTTTTTTTTTTTTTTTGCTTTTTTTAACTTCTAAAAGTCGGAAAGCAATTTCTATATGTGCATCCAAAAAAAAAAAAAAAAAAAAAAAAAAAAAAAAAAAAAAAAAAAAGTGCATCCGAAGACCCTATGAATATTTGCTTTTTATGTGTCATGATTGGAAAAATGAACTTTAAAAACATCTCCTCTACCAGAATGAATAGTGCAAATGATCATTTTTACATATTACAATGTACAAGTCTTATTGCTCTGTGTTCATCACACTTTGAACATCTTTCGATATCCCCGGTATCATCACACTGTATATACTTGCATCATATTCGAGGAGCATTCAACAAACTATCCTGTATTATTCTTTCTCCAATATACAAATTTAAAATCTAATTAGATATTATACGTATCCGGCATACTTTCTCCAAGCCAAAATTAGCCAGCCCTTGCTGTGACATAGCAATTCTCAATTTCACAGTTATGCAACTGAACAAAAGGTATTACAAATTGGGTTTAATGTGCTTCATCCCTGGCCTTAGCTTCCTGAATGGCCTTTTCAAGCTCTAAATACATCCCCACTGAGGACAATGCAAAGCAATGTAACCGATCGAGAAACCCCACCAAACTCGATTGAAAACGATCAATATCTGAATTCCAGTCTTCTGGAGCTGAATCTTTCGGGATACTAGCTCCTGTTTCACTAGTATTACTACGTTTTAAAGATGCTGAAGTGCGGTTTAAACTCTTACCCTGGTATTTCTCCTGGCGTGGCAACAAACGTGTGGTGTCAGATGCTAACACCTTTGTAGAGTTCTCTACTTCTTTTGTAGGCAAGGCTTCAAGTTTATCCAACCAGACACCACAAGTGACAAATATGGGTGGACCTAGATTTCTCAATGGTATCTCAGGATCAGATCTCCATCTCCTTTTTTTCCTTGAAGCTTTCTGTGGAAGAGAGACACATTTGTGGAGCCATCCATCTATGGATCGCAAGTATGATACCTGAGCACCGATCCATTTTGTGAAGTTCGAAGACAGGAATGTTAGTTCATGTTGAAGATGACCAGTAGCCTGGCGACGTAACTCTGAATGTATGGTTATTTTGGCATTCCTATTGTTATGTGCTATTGAGATGATGTTATACTGAAGTCTGTGACATTCTAACATTGTTTCCCACATTCGACTTAACCTGTCATTTTGAAAGATGTAAACAAAAAATGTTAACCAAATTGCTTGAAGCAACTGAGACTGCAAAACAAATAATTTGCGCTGACAACTCCTTACTTTGCAATAACTATATCATTACGTGGAGTTCTGTACATATACCATTTATCTATTTTTTACTAAGTATTTTCTTATATATGGAAAATGTACATACTTATTATATTGTCTTTCTTTATTAGCACATCTTAGTCTCACTTGTAGGCCGTCAGTTTTGAATGTTCTCAAATCAAATTCAAAGGCTAATACTTAGCTTGAATTTTTTGCTGACTACTTTACCATCCAAGTAAAACATTCTGGATGAAACTTTGAGCCATCCGCTTAAAATGTAGACGAAAAAAAGAAACAAAAAGGAAACCGAAATGTGTAAATTCACCTGAAGCAAACTGCTAGTCAACATATGCAAACCCTCCTTCAGGATAAAACCAAAGAGAAGAAAGACAAAAAGACAAAGAGCGCCTAAAAAGTCACACCCATGGCCCAAAATTAGCAACAGGAACTAAGCCTAAACAAAATAAGAAGTTCTTAACTGACCATATATTAGACGACCCAGAAACGTTTTTTCCCCACCACAGTTGTTAATGGTATTTAGCCCCTAAGGTTTCCCATACAAAATAGAGTGGGATTGTAAGTTACAAGATAGGTTGGATAATCCATTCCGACTAAAGCATTAATTTGTTCTATTCACGGGACTGTCAACATACGATACTTATGTGCAAGTTCTCTGACCAATAGGCCGTGTTTGAAAGCTGGGATAACATGCAATTCAGCTAGGGAAGAGAATTTTCTAACATATGCAGGATTATCATAAGATAAAAAACTAATGCAGGCGTTATTTGTTTTTCCATTAAATCAATTTTGGGTTTATGTTGTTTGTTGTTTGCATAATAATCTTGAATGAAAGATAGTATGAAACCATACCCTTCAATTAACTCCTCGAGCTGTGGCTGGAGCTCTTTATCCCTTAATTCCTCTATTCTCTTTGATATAGAGTCGATTCTGTGTATTGCAACCCTAATTCTTGAGTGCAGATCCTTGACAACCGCACGAGTTTTATCAATCTTCTGCTGACTTTCTCCCTTTGAATCTTGTTCTCTTAACAGTTTACACTTGTTGTCATACTCACTTCTAATAAGCCCGCTAGCCTGATATGATACAAGTTCTAAACGTGTTAGCATGGGGTCAAGTAAATATATTGGCATGGTATCTGATCCATTTAAACAAAAGAGAAGGAAAGAAGAAGACAACAAGATAAGTAACTAAGATCGAAGATATTAGCTTGTCAAGAAATTCAGAATACATTAAAGTGAACTTATCATAGATGTTATAATTAGCACTATCATAAACCTTCACAACATACACCATAATATCCCCTAACTAGTAGTTCAAACAGTAACATTACCTTGACTTCATCATACAACTTTCTCTCCCATGCATATAGCCGATCTAAAGTTGAGACATGACTGCCCGAGTTCATGCAGAAACTGTTGAGAAGACTCCCACTATCCTCGTGATCATCTTTTAAAGTTGAGCCAATAAGGTTCCTGGATAAAGATGACTGTGATGATGTGGTCCTGTGCCAAGTTAAGTACTTTATCTCAGTTTGGGGAGCATCTACATGCAAATGCAGGCGAACGATTAGTCAAATGCATCACATAGGAATAGTGTTTATCTTCGCAAGGGTTAAAACATAAGGAAGCATAAAATCTTTGAATATGTTACGCGAAACCCATACAGCTAAAGGATATTTTCTTGTTGTAGGTCCAATTACCATATTTGGCCAAACCGTCAAGTGTAGGTACCCGTTTACTACACAAACAAATGACTAGAATTGCAAGTGTCCAACGGTTGAGTTGGTCAGACACTTCACACTTGGTAGTTGTACCACCGGCAATGTAACAGATTCAGGTTACCACTTCCAAGTACCTGATGTCCTAAGGAGCAGACTGATAAAACGAAAACCAGTTTACCAGCATCAAGTTTGTCCTTAATTTATTTGTTTCACAGTTTCCCCAGACATGGATTGGAGAAACTAAGAACAGAACAGCCGATGGAAGTAATTTTCCTGATTCTTTTCCTCTTATTTCAGCACAGGGACTATTTCCAACACCAATGGGCAAATCTATCACATGGGTTCAGGATTAGACTATTACGTTGTAAGGTAGTCGACCCATTGACACCCATGATTTTCTCATATATTGATGATTTGGTATCTGGTTCTAGTCAAAAGTAAGTAGTTATGTCGAACTATAAGCCATATTACATCTTCAAACTTGTATAATGAACCTAAAATACAGAGTGTCATTCTTCATTTTAGTAACAGAACAACATTAATATACCTTCAGTTAGAACGTGTGTTGGATCTTCACCGCATGAAAAGCAGGAATTGAAAAGTATAGAAGCCATAGATACACCAGCTGCAGATAAAAATTACAATTGTTAGTCACATTGAACCTTCACGTCGACAACATTTTGAAACAGAAAGAAAGATAGACTGGAAACATGGATGATCTCTACAAAAACTATCTCAAAATATTCTCAACACACATCGAGGAGTTTAGTTTTTATCGCTAAACTGGAGTGATTAGTAGACCAGGATCGTTCAAGCTTGCGAATTGATTAGGCTGACAAAATTCAACCAACCGCTCTACATCTGCCCATCTTGTTCACATTCAAATTTCTTTTTACTAACCTTCTCCGAAAACTTTTTCATTGAAATTGAGATTTATATGAAAGATGGCAAGGAAAAGAAGTTATAAAAGTTCTCAAGAGAATGCCTCACCTTCTTTACCAGGTAATAACGGACGAAAATGGACTTTATTTGCTTCAAGCATCCTCGGGACTTCATTCCCAGATTCTGATGCTTTAAGAAACAGATATTCAATTTCTTTTGTGCTGGAAAAGAAATCTTTAGGTGTGTGCTTATTTGTGAAACCTGACTCTTTTTCAGCAGTTCTCCTTTCATAAGTGGGAGCTGTAACGACTGGGACTGCACCTCTTAACGTTGTCAAATCAGGAGACTTGTTTTTCTCTCGATTCAAACTTTCAGTTTCTTCTGAAGCTATTCTTACTGTCGAGTGTTCACATGTTACCCTGCAGTTTTCATAACTTTGAGCAAAATCCTCTGTAGAAGGCTTATCAACACTTTCAGACTCATCTGAATCCTCCATCCTGCCATTAAAATTAACCTTTTCTTCTTCCAATTCCAAATCAGGAATTCCCTCCTCCTCTCCAAACCATCTTATGTCGTCAACATTGTCATATCCATGGTTCAATGCCCTCGCATCTTGAAGAGAAAATTGGCTGTCAATCGGGTGATGCCCGAAAAAATCCCAAGGTGGAGTAGGTGGAATGTGCTGATCAGATGACAAGGTTTCAAACCTTTCATTCGTTTGAGATGTGACATCCGTGGGAGTACTTAAATTCCTCGTTACTAAAACAGGTGGTCTCTCTTCACTTGTTATAGAAGAATTGGCAGCAGATTTCATGTAGTCTGCCTGAAACCGGCCAGAATTGAGTGGAGAAGGAGTTTGAGACAATGTTTCAGTTGTGTCAATGTTCTGTGACATAGAAGGAGAAGAAAATGAAATTTGTGAAATGGACTTTTCCGTCAAAGCAAGTGGTTCTGGAGTTGCAGATGTTGATGTATACAAAGAGGATTCCAATGTAGCATCGAGGTCTATAAACCTCCCAAGTGCAGCTGCAATGTTTTTCAGGGACTGAATATAAGCAACATGAGCCGCTGCAAGTGAACACCTCCCATATAAGGCTTCTCTAACAAACCCTTTCCTTTCTCGACACAGTTGCAATGCCTTATCTTCATCTACTAACCTTGAGTTTGACGCCCCCATTTTCGATACCACTTGGAGTTGGAGACGAACAATTAGCTTTATTGTTAAGAAGTGAATAGATTCTACAAAGGTCAATCAGAAATAATCAACAGATCATCACTAAGAAGAGGAACTTCACTTGGATAACAGAAACAAGTAGTATTAAAATTTAGAATTCCATTATATTTAGTCACAGATTCTCTAATTCACACTAAAAGGAATCTTTAAAACAATAATCAAAAGAAACAAATAGTAATCTGCTGTTGAAGAACAGTAATAACTGAAACACCATAATTAAGATTAAAAGAAAAGAAAAGAAAAGTTAAAACTTTTGATCTACACAGATGAGCATGAAAAGGGTATTAATACTATGAATTAAAGTAACTAGATTATTTCAATTACATTAAATTCCTCCATTCCAAAATAATAATACAGTAATACATAAAAATACCCTGACTGTCAGGAAATCCACTGATCAGAAAACTGCCGGATTAAAATTGGATTGCGCAGCTCTACATAACAATTAACAAAGAAAATACCTCATGGGATTGGAGATAGACGAAGACCCAACTTTTCAGAAAGAAGTTAAACATTAAAATCCAGAAAATGAAACCTTAAAAGTAAGTGAAACCCAAATCCCAAGACAAATTCTCTATATAAATCAGATTTTCACTTCTTAGGATTAATAATAAATACAAAAGATTGATGTAGAAATCCTAAATTCCTAATAGACATACCTGAGCAAGATTAAATCATTATTTTGAGAGATAGAAGACCATGATCATGAGTAAGCAGAGATTTGATTTTCCAGATAATACCACTCATTCGCATAGCTTTAAGAACAAACCTTCATGCAAGAAAAGTATGACAATAATCATAATTAAAATTATTAATATTAATATTAATATATAACTTCCATTAATTAGTGTCTATGCAATATATCAGTAATTAAAAATTACTATAGGGCCCTTCTCTCTCTCGCTGTCTGTCTTTCTCACTTTGCCACTTGTTTTTAAAGAAGCCTGATATAGGGGCTCCAAATTTAATTAAGGGCTCCTCTAATAAGACGAAATAGGGATATTATGAAGTAAAACTCAAAAACCCCTTATCGATAATATTTTCACAATACCCAAACCACCCCTCATTAGTAATCTTAATTACATTAATTAGTTAAGATTAATTTAAACTAATCATGATTAATTAAACATAATCTTTTACCTAATCAAATGATTTGATTATTTTTTTTTTGAATTGTGTTTGGTGGGAAGAAAAACTTGATGAAATCACGATTTGAAAGATTCAAATTTTGTTGTCCAGAGAAATTTACGGTTGGGTTTCATGTCGAACCCAACCGTAACCATAAGAAAACCGAAGAACACCATTTTTGACCAGATTTACGGTTGGGTTTTCAACAAAACCCAACCGTAAATCAAAGAACAATGATGAACACCATGTTTTGTGCAAAGTTACGGTTGGGTTTTAAACCATACCCAACCGTAAGTAGAAGAAAATGATGAACACCATTTTTCCCATAGTTACGGTTGGGTTTTAAAGGAAAAACCAACCGTAACTCATCCTTTTGAGAATTGATTTTTTTTGGTAAATTTGAGTTTTAAAAATCAAAATTTTGAAATAATTCAATCATTTTTACTAGATTGAAGGTAAATTGGGTGTTTGAAACAAAGAAAAAACGAAAAACACACAAATTAGATAATCCAAATTTGTGTTATCCAGTAGAATTTACGGTTGTGTTTTGGCTTATAACCCAACCGTAACAATTCTGTTAATATTTGTTCCAATTTCAACACATAATTACGGTTGGGTTTTGCCTTAAAACCCAACCGTAGCCAGTAGAATTTACGGTTGGGTTTGGCTTATAACCCAACTGTAACATATTCTGTTAATTTTTGTTTCAATTTCAACACAGAATTACGGTTGGGTTTTGCCTTAAAACCCAACCGTAGACAAGTTGTGGTGTTTGTACAAAATGTATTATGGTTGGGTTTAGTAATCGTACCCAACCGTAAATGGTCATGTTAACTGTTTTTGATTTTCAATATACTCCAAATTGGGTTTAAAACACAACTTTGTAACTTATTCCTTCTATTGTAATAGATTTAAAGTAGTACATTAAAGGAATAAAACAAAGGAAACGAAATACAATAGACCATTGGATGATTACACTTAAACACTTAAAGATAATGACGATAATCAAACACCCAACTTGTTTCCATAATGCGGTAGCAATCTGTATGCTTGAACTCCTCCCCATATTTGATTCTATACTGCTCCATAGACAACACATGCTGAAAAAAACAAATCAATTATTAGTTTGAGTTTTTGAAATCTCTTTTTAATTAACGATTTATTAATCGACAAACTTACGCTTTCCACACCCTTCTCGTAGGGATCTGCTTCGAATCTCATTTGCTTTTCCAGTTTTAAGTTGTTCATTTGTCGATACAACGTCTCTAACCGTCTCTGATGGCTCTCCACGGCCTATGATTTACATTCCCCTCTAATGCCGCAAACATTCGAAATACCCGCTTCCACCATTCTTCGGTATCTTGACCCTCATACCAATTTTGTTGTGAAACAACGTTGTTATTGTTGTTATAGAAGGCTCTATCGTAAGCATGCTCTAGCATCGTATGTCACGCTCGAACAATTGCAACATCTTCATCATTCGTGTATGTGTTTACCATTTTTAGTGGTTGAAAGGGTATGGTGAGAATAATGAGAAAGTCTAGAATTATAATGAGAATGAAAGGGATAGAGAATAATGAGAAAGTGACAAGTAAAGGTTTCCTTTTATAGGGAAAAAGGAACCAACGGCTAGATTTTTGAAACAAAAAATCCGTTGGAATTGTGTACTTTAAGGAGACGGAAATTCAGACATTTTGAGAATCCCGCAGAATTTACGGTTGGGTTTTGTTGTGGTGTTTCTACAATTTATTTACGGTTGGGTTTAGTAATCGAACCCAACCGTAAAATGATTTTTAGAGTGAAATGTAGTTACGGTTGGGTTGAGTCACCTAACCCACCGTAACTTCTAGTGTTAGTATTAGTGTATATTTTACCATATTGTTACGGTTGGGTTTGCCTTAAAACCCAACCGTAATCTAGTTGCGTTGTTTGTACAATTTTTATTACGGTTGGGTTTAGTAATCGAACCCAACCGTAAATATGAATGTTTGTAGTATGAATTGTAGTTACGGTTGGGTTAAGTCATGGAAGCCAACCGTAAAAGCAGTTTTTAAGACAAAATTAGTTATGCTTGGGTTTAGTTCATTTTCTTATCAAATACCAGAGTTGTTAAAAACCTTATTTTTAACATTAAAGGAAGAACTAAAGGAAACGAAATACAGTAGATCATTAGATGATTACACTTAAAAACTTAAACACTTAATCATAACGGCGAAACTCAAGATAGAAACTTTGTTCCAAGATACGATAGCAATCTGTATGCTTGAACTCCTTCCCATATTTGATTTTATACTGTGCCCTAGCCATGGCATGCTGAAAAAAATAAATCAATTATAAGTTTCATTATTTTAAATATTTTTTTAAAGAACGATTTATTAATTGACACACTTACTCTTTCCACATTGGTTTCGTCGGGAAATGCTTCAACTCTCATTTTCATTTCCAGTTTTAGGTTTTCCATTTCTTCATACAACGCCTCAAAGCGTCCCTTGATGGTACTGCACGTCCTCCGATATCTATTCCCGTGTAATGCCACAAACATTTCAAACACACGCTCCCACCAAGAATCGTCCTCCTGACAGTCCATCCAATTTTCAGCTATAACAACGTCTCTATTGTTGTTATAGAAGGCTTTCTCGTAAGCATGGTCTATCATCGTAACCCACCCTCGAACAATTGCAACATCTTCATCATTCGTGTATCGAACCATTTTTAATGGTTGAAAGGGTATGGTGAGAATGAGTTGGAAAGTCTAGAATTATAATGAGAATGAAAGGGATAGAGAATAATGAGAAAGTGAAAAGGAAAGGTTTCCTTTTATAGGGAAAAAATTCCCAATGGCTAGATTTAAAAAAAAAAACCCGTTGGAATTGTATCTTTTTTGTCACAATTCAGGGATCATTTACGGTTGGGTTTTGTAATGAAACCCAACCGTAACAAATTTGTGGTTTTTGTAAAGTTATATTACGGTTGGGTTTTGGCTTAGAAAGCAACCGTAAATTTTAATGTTAGTTTAAGTGGGATGATCATTTACGGTTGGGTTTTGTAATGCAACCTAACCGTAACCATAAGTTTTTTAGTGGAAATGTAGTTTTTTAGTGCCATATTTTCCATCTCCTCCATTCCTCAAGAGATCTCTGTAACACCTCATCTTCGGTTTCACCCCTAAGTCGTAGTTGACCAATAATACGAACTAATGCCATAAATTCTTCTACGTATCGGTGTATAGTGTTATATCGACAAATCAACTTGACGTGATCACGGTTATAAGGGTTGCCGGTTTCAGAATAAAAGTTTTCATGGATTGTTTGCCAATAACTCGGACTCGTTATACCACTTTGCCTTCTTTCTTCTCCTCTTTTTGGAAAACATAATACATAGTTGCGGCAAATACATAGATCTTCATCCAAAGAAAAATCTGGATTTTTAATCCCAGGTTGACCCATATTCCACTATGTTAGAGTACTAGTTTTGTTAGAGATGATTGTTGTAACATAAAGGTTTAACTTTTAAAAAAAATGGATGGGTTGGATATGTACTCAACTATTTCACTTATAAAGCAGAAGTGTAACGGCTATATTTTGAAAAATGGGTCGTACAAGGTTTGAACGGCTCTATTTGAAAACCCAAAAAAAAATCAAAAACGACCCAAAACTTTCCTCAAAATAGAATTTACGGTTGGGTTTGCAGCCAAAACCCAACCGTAATATACCTGGAAAATTATGTGTAAAGGTCACATATTTACGGTTGGGTTTTCAGCCACAACCCAACCGTAACCAACCTTTGTAGCTTTGAGTTTTCAGGTCAAATTTGGGTTTCAAATCAAAAATTTGAACTTATTCAATCATTTTAACTAGATTGAAGGTAAATTGGGTCAATTTGAGGAACACTACCACCACCTACCTCAAAAGAGGGATTATGGGTCTTACTCACGCCTCTCTTCTCAACCCATAAATGCTTTCCGTGGCGAGGGGTTGGAGTGTGAGAAATTGGTGTTAAATTATTACCCCTCTTATTCTTCCTACAACACACAAGCAATACAAGTTAGATAATTTCCAAGCAATTCAACTTCAACTAAAAAAAAATTCACTACACAGGATTATTTATGGTTAGGTTTTAACACAAACCCAACCGTAACTCACATGTAGCTGATTTGCACATCACTCTTACGGTTGGGTTTCCTCAAAACCCAACCGTAAACTTTTAGTACAAAATGTTGTTCATATGTTACGGTTAGGTTTTAAGAAAACACCCAACCGTAATACTCAAACCAAATTTTTATGGACGTTTTTGTTACGGTTGGGATTTTCTCAAAACCCAACCGCAAGTTGTTTTTAAAAATTGGCGCAAATTATTTACGGTTGGGTTATCTTTTAAAACCCAACCGTAATATCCTGAACTATTCATCTTCTTCCTTTGATTTATATTTGGGTATTGAAAATAACCCAACCGTAATACTCAAGAACATGAAATATTACGGTTGGGTTTTGACACGGACCCAACCGTAATATCAACTGTGTGCAACATTTTTTCCCCAAAATCATGATCAAACATGCGAATAAATCAATTACAAGTTCTAAGAATACATGGGTTTTCTACAATACCTTAGATACACCATTGTTGGACTTTTCGGTGCTTGATTTTGCTTGTCACTATCGATTTCTTGTTGAATCTCTTGATTAGGTTGAAAGGAGCAGGGTTGATTGCCATCACTACTACCTTTAACGCCTTTAGTATGCTTCTTCATCTCGAATTGTTGAGTTGAGTTTAATCGTCGATGAATTTTACGAATCGACGATGAATTGAGGGCGATTACGGTTGGGTTTTGAGAGGTTTTCTTTGGTTTTAGTTTTTAAAAGTTATGAATTTTGTTAAAAGAGTTTAGGTTTTAATTGGTATAAGGGTAAAATCGTCATTTAACAAAACCCCCTAGGACATCCCTTATCGTCAAATTGGGTCACCTCGGCTCAACTGGGAGCCCCTCAATTAGGTTTGGAGCCCCTACATCAGGCTTCTTTTTAAATCACTGTATGCATACTATATGGGAAGAAGTATCAGACCTGACCGTACTAACTCCAAAAAGTGTCATCGGGGTAGTAGTTGCGTTCCTTTCTTCTTCTTTTTTTTTAATAGCGTCCAACTCTCATCCATTCCACCTCTCACGAGCCTTTGCACAATGTAACACGACCCATGGGGCGGCCCTGGACCGAGTAACTCCACGATGCTTTAATTTGAGTATTACTCCCACAGTTCTAATTATTATAGGTTAATATGAAAAAGTAATATTTTTAGCGTATGTTTTTATTATTCATAGTAAAAGATTTGAATTGAAGTGAAAAACCAAATAAATTTTAATTTTTTACTAACTATTATCTTAAATCCTACTTTTTTAAAAAAATTAAAAATACACCCTAACGTTACTTTAAATCAAAATTAAATTATAATTCAAACTACTTATAATTATTCTCTTAATATTATTACAAATTTACCAATTATAAACCCTAATTCTTACTTTCTTCGAAAATCAAATTAAACTCAATTGTAATTCTTCTTCTAATATTCTTACAAGTTTAATAATTATAAACCTTAATTCCTACTTTTTCCCAAAATCAAATTAAACTCAAACTCTTTCTTTAATCTAGATTGAATTATAATTTTAATTAATTCAAATTATTTCATTAGAAATCTCTACAAAAACACTAATCCAAGTGGAGTTAACTAAGGTCTTTATACATTTTCTTAGAATCATTCTTTTAAAACTCCATAAACATAATGTATAAAAAAATTATTCACTAAGATGATGTACTTTTTTCTCAATCATGACTATTCATCAAAATCATAAATTGTGTCCCAAATCTTACACAACTTAACTATAAAAATTAGGTAATTATTTTTTTTTTAATTTAAGAATTTGATAATTTATGTAAATGTTTGGGCTATATATATAAGAATTGGGTCTAGTTTTTTGGGCTATGTAGAATAATTATAAAGATATTTTTGGTTAATTTAATTACTTATTTTATATGGACTTTGGTTAATAAAAGCATGGACTATATTTAAGAAAATCTATTTTTTAAAGATATCTCATGAATCTCTTATTCTTTTAAAAATGTGTATAATAAATCATATCAAAACCTAGGAAAATGCATAATCGTTGGATCTAGGATCTGGCTTACCCTGTATACATACATGGAGAATCCCCCCTCTCCCAGTAATAGCTTCTGTGAGGGTCCAACTTATAGCCATTAGATACTACATCCAATATATATTAGCATCCTGGGAGAAATTTAAGAAATAAATATTTTCTCTATTTATTAAAACAAATTTAAATTTATTTATTATATAACCCTTTAATCAAATTAAATTGTACCAAGTTTTTCCTTCATATGAGGGTTAAAATTCGATCGATTTACATGGAAAAAAAGTTGGTATCTAAGTTGATCTATTTTTTTATCCTTTGTTTAAAAGTTGTTTAGATTTGATCTTCTAGGAAATAAAATGTCTCTTTTGGTCAGAGAACCTGTTTTTCTTGTACTTCAGTTTTTTAACGAAAAGTGGTGTAAGGAATTTGTTCACAAGTAAGTAACATTTCTTAGAGATAATAAGTTTTTAATTAAACATTTATGGTCTTGGTTTGGGTTTAATCTTGTGACATATGGGTCATAAAAGATACTTGCTCAAATTTATAGGAATGAATGAAAGAGAACTTTTAGTCCCACATTGGATATATTAAAGATGGATGCCCTCCATATAACTAAATGTCTTAGTTAACAATATGGGTGGGTGAGCACGGGGTGGGTATACTATATTTGCCACTTGGGCTTAGGGCTTGGGCTTGTGCCTGTGCCATTGACACATGTCAACCAAGATATATTCTTTTTAGTCAAAATTGTTTAAATTATTTTTAAAGAAATTAAAACGTGTTTTTATTCTCTATTAATTGTTTTGCTTAACTTGGGGCTTTTGACTCGGGAGAAAATTATTTACTTACCAAAAAATATCTTCTGCACATTAAGTCAACATTATGACAAAATATTTTTTAAACGTTTTTTAACATATGTCAATATAATTTCGCAACATTATTTCAACATTGTTCTGTCATAATTTTGCATTGGTTTTACCTCATTGGTTTGTTTATAAAAGAAAATGAATTTCTCATTTGTAAATTATCCCAGAGAATGCTATTATCCCTATCTATTTTCCCTTCTTATCGCTTTGCTATGCACTTTTGCTTGTTTATTTCCCTTCATAAATCTTGATGTTAAGTCCGAAGAGTGGGTAACTTTTATTGTGCTTATACGAGTTATATCGGACAATTCTATACTGGACATATCTCCGAGGTTGGGGTATAACATCCCTCATTCTTGAGGTGTACCTGCGGACTATTATATTAAGGACAATTTACAGAGCAGGTGGCCCTGCCCTCGTGTGTCAACTTGTGCTTTCAATTTTATTTGATTATTTTTAGTAGTGCCAGATTCATCTAACGTATGTTGTTTCGTTGTTACCGGTTCCAACACCATTAAGTTTTTCTTTTTTTTATATATATAATTTGTATCTTGTTAGCTGGTTTATTTTGTTAATTTCAATTTTTCTTTTCTTGATAGAGATTGGAGCAAAAGTCGGAGTTATTTATGAAGTATCGTGAGGATATTGTGAACAATGAATAAAAACAAGATGATTTGGAGAAGTATCTCTCAGGGTTTACAAAAGTCAATGACAAAAACAGAAGCTTTTGGTCACTACCAGTCTACCAGTGATTGACTTCGCATATAAATATTTTAATATTGTGAAATTTTATGATAAAATATAGCGAAAACAAGGATTTATTCTCATGGTACCAATGAGTTTGATGTGTTTAGGGATCAAGGAAAAAAATAAACTTAATTATAGGAATGTAATTACAAAAATAAATAAGGAATAAAAATAAGACTATATTTATTTCTTAAAAAATCTCACGAGATACATATCTATGAGGTAATATCCAATGGATGTAAGGTGCATCCTTAAAGAAGTTGTCACGAGGGTGAACTCGTCAGAACACAATTCTTTTTTTTTTAACTACATATTTTAAGTTGGCTGATAAAATCTAAAAATATAGGATCAAGCCTGGTATAGAAAAATGGACAAGCCCAACTAGCTTGTCAAGCCTTTCCCATACTGGAATTCCTAATTCCGCCACTGCGTAATAATCTGAAATTAATTTTGTAAAATTATGAGGATAGTGAACACAAGTTATATATGAATGGTTTCAGCACAACTGGTGGCAAATTGGGTCATATTTTGAAAACATAAAAAAAACGTAAAGTGGAAGATATGTGGAAAAAAAAAGAAACTGAATACGTAATCAGAAGATCAAAAAAATAAATTTTTGAGTTAGTTGATCCCTTTCTATCTAAAGAAAACCCTAACCATATCGGTCGCCGCCTGCTCAGATCGGCTCCATTGGAGCAGATCTGAGCATCCATGTTACCCTGTTGATCTTTATACTCTTTTGGGTATCATTATTAGCACTAGTTTTCCTTTATGTTATGGTTTAATTTATGTTCTTTATGTTTTTGTTCTTGTTGCTGAGCAGTTCTGGGTTTGTTTGTTTGTTTGGGATTGGGTTGTTAGTGCAACTATGCATGGGTTGGGATCTGATGAAGAAAAGAGACCAAAGCATACAACCATTTTAAGCTCAGATCTACAAGTAACTCGTAGCTTCAGCACCAAATCTTGCGTCTAAGTTTAGATCGACTTTGATCAATGGCTCTAGATATCCTCTAATTGCTCTATCAGGGTTTGTCTTTGATCTAATTTCAAATAGTTAATTTTTATTTTGGTAGTTTTGATTTTAGGATTTTCAAGTATGCAATGGTGTTTTCACTTATGGGCCTTGTGTATTTATCGGTATTGGATTTATTATGTTCAAGTCACTATCTGATAGACGATTTCCCCAGGGTTGGTGATGATCTATGCAGGCAGGAACATCAACTCCGAAGATTTTTCCGACGAGTTTTATAATGTTTTAGTGGGCAAAGATTTTGATAAACCATCCATAGAATGACATGGTCTTCAGACAAAAATTAAAACTTTCTAGGGTTGTGGATCATGCTTCAACGATCCAAGCTCTCCCGTATGTAAGCGGGTGTTACTCTTACTATTCTTACTGGTCTCTCCCATATCTATTAGGGTATTACTACCACTGTTACTGGATTCTAGTATACGTGATTATGTTAACTGAGATTTTGTTACTGAGTATTTATTACTTGGTCATGTTTGAAAGTTACCTAAAATCAGTCTTGTTGTTCTTAGTTTGTGGTGTCATGTAATTTCAGGTTGAATACATGTTTTATCTATTAAAAAAAATTTATTTGATCCCTCCTCCATTATTAACCTTAAAATTTTATGGTCTCCCCAACTTATATAAAAAAAGAACATTTTGAAGTTGTTTCTACCATTTCATCCAATCTTACTAATTTACCCGTTATTCGAACTAGCCCATGATTGATTCGACGAGTATTGCAAAGTAAACGAGTCTCTTGGGGGATGTATCGTCAAAATACTGATACCCAAGTTATTCACTGATGTGGTTATAGACAAGTGGTAAAATTTTTATTGTTCACTCAGACTTGTGAAGATTTGATTTTAGACCTAATTTTAAATCTAAACTAGCAAATAAGTAAAAAAAGATGATATCAAACTTAAGAGGACTGGGACTCAGAATTTCACCATTATTCATAATCGAGTGACACAAATTTCAATTATTAACAATTATAGCTCTATTATGGACTCTATTTCTTTTCGAAAGGTAGATTTCTAAAACATTTATTGTAAATCATAAGCATGGTGCATCAAAAACTCTAAGGTTAAGCATACATCATCAAACAAAATCACAAATAATTAATGAAAATCATAAATTAAAATAAGTGTATATCGAATATAGTTACCAAATAATTATGAAAAATAGCTTCCTCCATTATCTCAGTGATGGGGTTTAGCTCATCTTGCTCAAAAACACTCTCAAAGGATTTATTCATAGCTCAAAAAGTGTTTACAAAGGTGAAAAAAAAAGAAAATAATAAAAACAACGAGTTTGCAACGATGTATGGATGTTACAGACTCGTTGTTACAAATCAAGTGTTGCAAACTGAAGATAATCTTGCAAAAATTAGAAGTTTTAACAACAGATTTCTTCATCTTCTTCTTCTCACGAGCAAAATTTTTTTCTTCTAATTTTTCTTTCTTGATTTCTGGCCTCTGCCAGCCCCCTCTGCTTCTCATATCTCTTTTTTTTATACGAGAACATATAAACCAACCCCAAATCCTCTGAATATTCTCTCTTTATTGTAAAAAAATTTCGGACATGTTTTTTTTTTATTTCTCGCTGATTTTTGTTCTTCTTGTTGATTCTGTTTTTTAGTTTAGACATGAGATTTAATGTTGCTGCCGTGTTTCCTTATAACCTTGAGAAGATATCCTTGATGTTGTTGCCTTACTCGAGCAAGAATTTCCTTGTTTTGAAACAACAAAATTCCGATAAAATATTTTTCTTCTTTTTACGATAACAACTTGTTTTCACGGGATTTTTTTTTCTTATTTCCGAGACTCCCAACCATATATAAACTCTTGGTATTAAGGCAAGGGAATATCTTGTCTTAAAACCATAAAATCCCTTCCAAATCACGTATCCAATACTTCACAAATAGAAAGATTAAGTTCCCGCATAATCTTTATTTGAATTTCAAAGAGGTGCCCTCATCCAAGGCATGTGTGCCTTTAACAATTGAGTTAGGTGCATTTAGTAATTTCTTGGGTGCCTTTATCACTTTTTTGGGTGCTTTCAACACTTTTTGAGCCACATTTTCCACAATGTTTATTTCCCAAAAAATACCTATAAACACATAAAATAACACAATTATTACATAATCGAGCACTATCATTATAAAGAGTTGAGACAAATCAGACACAAAAATGTGTCTATCATTCATGAGTAACTATGTTGACTCGACCGAGCCGTATTATACCTTGTTTTTACAGATTCACATCCTTTAAAGTTTTTCTTGTTAATCCATAGAGTTTTTGCATATGGACTAGTAAACATGTACTATGCTCACTTTAAAATCTAGAAATAGTTACAGTTTCTTCTAGTCCATTAATTTTAAAGTGTTTCTGGTAACTAATTTGTTCCCCTTATGAGGCATCGTTCTTTGAAGCTGAAATTTTGGCTGTAAATTTTGGTAAATTTTATGTATATAGTATTAATAGCTATATGTGTTACGACAAAGGAAGCTAATTTAGGTTGTTTTCTAACCAATTACTTTATACTAAATTATAGTCGATATACGAGCAATTTTGGTTTCAAAATATCGATTTTCATATAAATACCAGCAATACTTGTGCAATAATTGTTCATTATAATCTTCTTACAACAGTTGTTACCCCAAAGCAACTGCATCTTAAACATATAGGGTTTTGATGTTGATGTGTGCATCGATGAACCCATTGGAATACCTTTGTACAATTTACACCATGATACATATGAGATAAGTTAGTTTAATCTTGTCCCACATGTAGCTGTCAACGGAACGACCCTAACCTTAATTATTTTTCGTTCAGGATCCAATATGCCAACCCTAACCCAGGGGGTTGGCGTGTCAAATCTTTAAGTTCATTCTCTTCAGCTGACATCTAAAAACTAATAACTTACTTAGGTATTTAACATACGATAATGTACGTATAGAAGCAAATATTTTATGTTATGTTTTTACGACACGAAACCCTAATGTTGCGTGTCACAAGTGCAATAAATTACTTACGATATTTTTCACTAATTAATACTAACATGTAATATATGTAGCGGTAGTAAGGATCGTTTTTCACGAGGATTTGCGTAATTGATATGTTATTCGAATTAACAAACAAGACTAAAAGAAGATACTAATGTGGGATTGGTTTTATTAACGTAAATAACAATAATAAGAAGAAATAAATAATTATCGATTTATTCGCTATTACCAAACAATAACTAAATTAGTATACTTGTCTATCCGGCGTTAGAATCATTCCTCACCAAATGTAAAATAATAGCTAGCTCAATGTTATCCCCAAAGCTCCTTATATCACTAGATACGGAAGCTCTCTAATATCAGATTCTATTCGTCTGAACCATCAACTAGTAACTCACTCAAGGTGTAACTCAATCAGACGTTTTAGGCTTTGTGAATTTAAATTGATCCCATTTTTTTTTTTTTTTTTTTTTACTCTTAACTCAAGGTCCACTTGCTGGTGTTGTATTCACTCGTAATTACTCTACAAATTCTCTTTGTAGGGTCTCGCGATTTCTACTTGTGTAGAGAGTTAATATACAATTACTTATCTCATAAATTCTAATAGCATTATAACAATCAATAGATTAATTTAGCGTGCAAGAATCACTCATAAACCTTCAATATAATAGAGACAAACGACAACGATTAAAACTCCAAATAAACTTTTGTAACTAATAAAGCTTCACGCTTAGAACATTGAATTCATTTTTAATCAACAAAAGATTAGATACTCATATTACAAAGGATGAATAAGAATTAAAATGGTTTACCCCCACCCAAAAGGGGTAAGGTTTTAGAATGTGGAAAATGTAATACAAGAGGTAGGATGTGGTGGTGGTATCTTGTTTGAGCGTTATGGCCTCCAACATTTGGTACTCAAGTATCCTTTTTTTTATAGTGTTTAAAATCTCATTGGATCAAGTTTCCTCAATTTAGAAGTCCAAAACATGTCAAAACTTTTCCATGAGGTTTGCCATAGTCGTGACGGTCCTTTGCCACGACCTTCACAACTCTAAACACCAAAACTACTCAGATTCTCTGTCTAGAGACTCAAGAATCTTCATGGTATATTCCCACGACCCTGATGATTTTACGGACTAAAATACGACCAAACTCTCTTCCCGAAAAATCTCAACAATCGTCATGGTCGAAATTTCTTGACCTTTGCGACCTTAAATCTAATGAACTCTACTTTCTTTAGCGCGACTATTTTATCCATAACTTCTTCGTTCGACAACGGAGTGATCTCATTCTTTTTGAGTTGGATTCATATTTTCATTCTCCACAGGATAAATATAAGAACTCTTGAATTTGATCTAGTAGAAATTTTTATTTTATCCTTCTTCACTTGTAGTGCTCCACTTTATTGTTTATTCTAGCACTTTTAAGCTCCTTTGGGATGATTCAACCAAACTATAAAAAATAACATAAAACAAGAGTAATAAATGTAGTATGAAAGAATTATAACAAATATAAGCATGAATTTGACACTAACAAATGTAAATTATGCAGTTATCACCTAATACCGATTTGATTTTTCTACCCTTCTCCAAGTTTTATATCGATAAGAACTAAGGACTTCTGCTACTATTTATTTGTATACGATGCTCACTTGGGTCTCTTTGGAAACAAGCCTCTGTCACTTGATCTCTATCTAAAAAAAATATATTTTATCTCATTTTTTTTTTTTACGTTCAATCTATCTATATAACAAGATCCACATCTCAATTACATAGTTCTTACATATTTATAAGCCATGTGTATTATCCCTATTTATTCTATATCTCACCTTTCTTAATCTCATTATAACTTTTCGTCGTTAATAAATTAACATAAAAGTTTCATCATTTGTTGTTTCTTCCACTACTGATTTTGTTAAACCATTGCTCGGTTGCACCCACTAAGCGCTGGTATGTCGAGTTTGGTTGTCAAGTTAGTTCCAGAACTCGAGTCGTTTGAGTAGATTACTAATGTCAACTTTGTTAGGTAAGACTAGGAATATAAAATTTTTGAGGCTTTCTCTAGTCACTCATGAATACCTGAAGGTACATAGAAGACAACGACATCATCCTTCAGTTCGAGGTTAGTAACTACAGACTTGGCTTGTTCCATTTTTATCTTTGTTCTTATAAGTCTTTATTCACTGAAAATATAACATGCGAAGTTAAGATTGTTACAAGGGTTAATTGATTTTTGGTACTTTGGTTTTGTCCAACATTAGGGTTTGGTCTAACGTTTGACCACTTTAGAGTTTGGTACCTAGAAATGACGTTGACGAAGTTAAATCCTGACTTATGTTTAGTAATTATTAAAAAAAAAAAACTAATTATTTAACGTCGTTACTACGTGACCTGCTTAAAAACTCACATGACTACTATTTTTTTGTACGATCCAGATTCTCTGGATCCAACGGTTAGATTTTGATTTTTTTTTTCAAAAAAACATGATCGTTGGCCTATTTAGTTATAAAAGAACCTTCTTCACCTGTTCTTACTACCATCACTTCTAATTTCTGATTTTGTTCTTCAACAAATACCTGCACCTGCAATTTTTCATACAGAAGCATACATAATGGAAGCTGAAAGTTCTTCATCAATTAGGAAGTGTGACAAATGTTTTTTTGCTGGTCATGCTACTCTAAATTGTCCCTTGGAAGGTACTAAATGCACTATAACCAACTGCAAAGGGTACCTTTTTTTTTTTGTTGTTAAGTCCAACTGCAAAGGGTACATGTTTCTTAGAAAAACGGTGGAAGGAAATAAGGTTCCCAACCTTATGTGAAATGCAACTATTGTGGTGTTTTCATCGGGTTAGACACTTATGTAGCTTCACATCAAGGTATTCCGCCACCTATTCTACCAACTTTGTCAGATGATAAAAATTGGTTAAAAGAGAAAAAAAATTACTGCTACTCATGTGGGGAAGCCGATCACATGGCTTATAACTGCAAAATAAACTTCTTACCATGCACAAATCCATCTTGTGATGGTAAGATGAAGCTGCTCACATCTAGAAAACCAGATTCTATTAACAAGAGATACTATTCATGTCAAACATGTAAGAAGGTTAAGTTTTAATAAAGCAGCGCTGGAAGATGTATGAACCTAGTAAGTTGTAATGAATCTAATAAGTTTTTTTAAGTACCAATCTATTGATTTCTAGTCTGTTGTTCCTGAGTACTATTCAACAATCCATTCACAAAAAAATAATGTATAAAGGAAATAACTTAGAAACTGTTGACAAACTAGCTCATAAAGATAATAACCTAGATATTGTCATAAACTGGTAAATAAAGATGAAAACATAGATTGTCATAAACTGGTTCATGAAGATGAAAATATAGATAATGTCATAAACTAGTTGATAATGCAACTGCATACGTTGTTCAAAACCTGTTAACATATACACAAAGGAAACTGCAATGGTCCAAAAAAGGTTAACTTAAAGCATAGATAATCATTCTTCATCAAGATCAATAGTAATTCCATTACGGGCATTACCTAAATCCCTTTGAATTCTTCTCTTTCTCCTTGGTGGTGAAGTCAATACATGCTCAGGATCATGTTTAGTCAAAGGCTCATGCTCAAGCTCAGGCTAAAACTCATGCTCAAGCTCAGTCAATAATGGCTTTGGAGTGACCATTTTCCTCTTGTTTTGCATAACACCACCCTTGGTTCTAACACCACCACCTCTATCACTAACACCACCACCTCTAGTCCTAACATAACTCTATTTATGCAAAACAACATGAATTAGTTCTTGTACACCAACAAGATTTGGTTCTTGCACAATATTTGATGTGACAACCTAATGAGTAGTAACACATATTAGTATATGAAAAAGAGAAACACTTGAAAAATACAGTTATGGTGTAAAGTTAATGCTCTCACCTGGGCCCTTGGAGCTGCATCCTGGCATAGAATCCCTATACCAACTATTCCACCTTTTCTTTTATAGATTATAGCTCCATAATTAGAACCCCTTATGCCACATCTACCCCCACCTCTAGTACCTGGAGTCCAACCAGACCTTCCACATGTTTCTCTTCCTCTTGTGAAAGATTTTCCAGGAGGGACCCAAGCTGGTACAACTGGTGTTGGATCTTGCACAGAATCTGCTTGTACTTCCCCAAGCAACAAGTACTTAGACCCCCTTCTTGGTCTGCCAGCACCACCTCTTCCACCTGTCAGTCCATTTGTGGTGCCAGCTGTCCTGCCACCCCTTATGCTACCTCTTTCACCTCTGGTGCTAGATGTTCTTCCACCTCTTTCATTGGGACCACTAGCCTGTTGTTCACCCAGTCTTTATACTCTGTAGTCTTATTTATCGCACTTCCCATTTGCTCTGTCAGGTCATCCTCTTTGTTATTAGAGTTCTTCTCTGGAACTTCTTGGTCTTGTTCATGATCTAGCTCACCAGCTGAAGTATAATTCTCATCAGGATTATAATTTGTCAATGTTGGGTACCTTTTCTTGGTTGGGTCCAAACTAATTGTTTACACTTGAGTAAATGACTCAACTTGACTCAAATCCACATCAACATACGACCCACCTTGTGCACCATTTATTGTTGGGTCTACTTGAGAAGCACTACCAACATGTTTACCCAAATCATTTACACCACTACTTGAACAAACTTTATTAGCACCTGTCCTAGCTCCTCTCATACCATCACCCTTTTTAACACATTTGTTAACTTTTCTTGTACTACCACCAACCCCTTTAGCACCTTTCCTAACTTTACTTACACCATTACATGACCTACCATCTGCATTCACATTCACTATCACATTTACATTATCTACCTGACTTGAAACAGTTCTTTCTTCAATACCTTTAGTACTAATTGGCTTGTCATATTTGTGTTAATGTGACAACCAATCTAATTCCTCTTAAACCAAACAATCATGCCTTTTAACATTCAAATGAGAATCCTTTTTGACCCTACTAGTCCCAACCACATAACCATCTTTAGTTGGGTAAAACTTAGGCAGTTCAGACCATCCATTATTCCTGCATATCAACATCACACTACAAGTTAAATACACGACATACTTTAATAAAAAATCATGACTTTATTGCATAAATATAAAACCATTACAAATATAAATTTATTGAAATCATCAAAAATCGACAAAGTAACCATTAAACAAACAGAACCCATGTTATATTTCCCAATTTAAAGTCTCAAAAAACACCCAATTTGAAAAATCCCCAAATATTAATAAACCCTGAATTTATAAAATCAAAAAGGGGAAAGATTAAACAAAACCCAACACTTAGATTACTCTAATAACAACTATTCATATCATAAATAATTATACAGTTGCAGAAGAACTTCCTTTCACCAAAGTATTCCAAATCGTACTTCAATATCAACCAAATTTTAATAAACCCTTACGATTAGGGCTGCACATCGGTTCGGGTGGGTCGGGTTTGTCCCCATCCGCACCCGACCCGCCAGTTGGCGGGTGACTGAAGTATTCACCCGTACCTAACCCGTCGTAGAACGGGTCGGTTCGGGTATGACCCGCCATTTCGGCGGGTCGGGTGCGGGTCACCCGCCCAGATTCACATACCCATATTCTCGCTGGTAACCTCTTTTTTTTTCCAACCACAGGTTTAGAAGATTCAGTCTTCCCTCCCGTTGTAGTACATATCAATTATCAACAAAGAAAAGAAATGATGTCCACAAACATACATCTTCAAAGAACTAATCCGGAACTTAATATATAGTATGTTCAAGAGATTAGGTACTGGAGTTCATGGAAAAATAATTAAACATAAACAACAACCCAACAAAAAAACAAAAATCAAATTCAATTCAAACCAATGACACAAAGTTGCCCTCTCTGCGATGTTGGTGGAATGATGGCTGGTGTGAATGTGAATGCTGGCTGATGATGTATGGCAGTAGGGACTGGTGGATGGTGCACTAACTCGTGGTTTGTATGCACTTGAGCTGATTAGTTATGAAGGTGATGATGAAAGTATGACAGCATAGAAACTACGAACTTCTCATGTTGCTGATGTATGGACTGGTGGTAATGGTAGTGTTAATGGCGATGGAACTCGAGTCAATAGTGTTGTGAACTGTTGGTGATGTAGGCGATGGAGAAGAGCTGATGTTGTGGTGCTGTGTTTCAATAGAAATCAAACTCAAAACTGACAATAGAAATCAACAAAACAAAAAATAGTAGTTACAGATTAGAAAATGAACCTTTAGTCGACAACCTTCATGTTGATTTCCAACCACAGAAATTAGATGGTGACATTGATATTATCAAGACAAAATTCATCTTTTACAGATACTCCTTAACCTGAGCTTCATTATATCCCTGTATAAACACATACAGATGACACCAGTTAGAGTTCACACAGTGGTATTATGACAGAACACGCCTAGATCCTGTGGTGCTTCCTTCTGCTTCCTTCTGTGCTTGCATAGTTAATAAACCAAACAAACAAAAACAAAAACAAAATCAACATCTAAAAACAACAATAGATCTGTACAAAAATCAATGAACGAATCAATAATCATCGCCTGTAATGTCGCATGTTATTCCAGGCAATACAATTCCTGTTTTTGGACGAACACAATATTTCTTCGGATTCGTCATTTTTACCTTCAAAATCATACCAACAACAACAAAAACAAACAATTAAATCAAGAGAAAAGAAAATGGAAAAGAAAAAAAAAGGAAAAATGATGGAAAAAGATAGAGAAATAAGAAATTAAATCACCTTGAATGCAACACATTCATCGGTTTTGTTTGTCAATTGCAGAGAAAATGAACTCTGCTTTTTCAATTCGACTATCATCACAAAAAATAAATAAAAAATGCATCAAATAAAACCAAAAATAGTAATCTAGATTCTAGGGCAAACAATTAACAAAATCCCCAAAAAAATGAAATTAAAAGAAGAAGAAGAAGCTTACATGGAAATTTGAGTTCTGTAGGTTGAATGCTTAAGAGATCTCCGCTACTCATACTTATAATTATAACTCTGAAGAATCAAATGAATGAAATGAAATGATCTGAATCAATCCAATCGTCGACCAAACCCAAAAGAAACCAAAAACTATTTACCCATTTCTTTCTTTCTTTTTCCTCTCTCTCTCTCTCTTTTGATCTGTGTAATTGATAAATGACGAACTTATCCTTGAATCAGCTTTACGAAGGACACGTTGTGGACAATCAGCTTTACTAAGAAAATCTTGGCGGGTTGGGCAGGTGGGTCGGGTGAAAGAAGGTGTCACCCGCACCCGACCCGCCAGAAGACGGGTGAAGGAAATTGTCACCCGCACCCGACCCGTTTCTCAGAGGGTTGGGTACGGGTCGAGTCAAATTTGGCGGGTACGGGTCGGGTTGGGTCGGGTTTGTGCACCCCTACTTACGATAACACTTGATTATCCTTGATATTTCACTCAATCACGATCCGAATCTTCAACTTCTCAAAATCACAAAAAATTTCTTCGATCTGCTATGATAGTGGTGGCCGTAACAAAACTAACTTAATTATGATAAATTTTGTAAAGGGTTATATCTATTGGAATGATTTAATCTTAGCCATTCAACGCATAGCGTATTTAGGAGCGTACACGTGTATGATGGATTGTTGCTGTTAATATCTTGGTTTGTCATTGCTAGTAAAATTAAATAAATTTTAGTAAATAACCATTTAATTGACGGGAAATGGAACATGTTATCAAATAACTTCGTCAACGCGGGTCAACGTGAATTTCAGGTACCAAACTCTAAGTTGGTCAAAAGTTAGACCAAACCCTAATGTTGGACAAAACCCAAGTACCAAACGTCAATTAACCCTTGTTACAATAAATTTAGTATTGGTGAGTTGGTCATTATACTATGTCAAAGTATCAAAAAGAAAAATATACAATAGTTGTTTCGACAACTTATGTATATAGAGTTAGAAGTATAATTTATCTATAGATGATGCGTGTTATAAGTGCACAAATTAATTCACTCATCTTCTACTTTACTAATGAATAATATAGTAATAAATAAGATTCGTTCCTACGTGGAGCAAGGAGTTTTAGTTGTCAAACGTCACAAGGGGGTTTGTTTTAGATTAATAACAATAACAAAGCAATTAAAAATAATCAAGTTGCAAACAATAAAAGAGAAATATGATCAAGGAATCCTTACTCGTTATTAAACATTCATCAAGTTAGTATACTCATTTATTCATTGTTAATCACAAATTATCACCAACCGTAGAATAATAACTAGATCAGTGTTATCCCCAAAATTCCTTATGTCAATGGATATGGAAGTTCTCGACTACCATATTTTATTCGTCTAGACCACCTATTAGTAGATCACTCTAAGCGTAATTTGGTTGAATGCTTTATATTTTATGAATTTATAGGTTAATCCTGGTAGTTAAAGTCTTAGATCAAGGTCCACCTACTAATATTGTTTATACATTCAATTGCTCCACAGAATCCTCCTGCAAGGTCTTATGTTATCTACTTGTGTAAGAATTACTAGACTGTTACTTATCTCATAACATAATACTAACATTAGATTAAATCAATAAATTGATTTAGTTAGCCACCTAAACAATCTATCAATCAATCATCAACATTCATTATAGTGTAAACAAGCGATAAGCATTTGATGAACTCAAAATAGTATCATATAATAACTCAAATCATGTCTAGAACTTATAATTCATCCTCAATCAATAAGAAGGTTAGCTACTTATGGACTTAGTAAAATCCATGAGTTAAATAAAAGATAATAATAAAAAAAATAGTTACATGGTGGAAAGCGCTCCAAACTAAAGCATTTTCCTTGTGTTTTTATCCCAAAAATCTTGAAGAAAATCAATGTAGAAGTCCTTTAAAATTCCATTAGGAAAGTCTCTTAAATAGTACCCAAGTTGTAGAAGAGTTCGTGACTCGAACCCCATGCAAAAATCAATTATTCCCATCCAAAGATCAACAACCATGGTTTTGAACGTTTGTCACACTTTTGGACAGAAACCTTAGCTAAATGTTTAGTTAAAGAAAAGTTATATTCTTAACTTTTTATTACATTCCGTGTACACAAAACTCCTGACTATCAAAATTTTATTTTTGATAAAGCTCGTTCACATCTTACCGAGCATCTAACGGTTTTGCAAGGCCTTGACATATATTAGAAAGGAATAAAAAACTTAAAAGAAAGATTCAAAAAAGAAATGGAATCCTAAACAAGTACAAAACCACAAACAAGCTGACCCAACCAATTGATGTGATTTTATATAGTGGTAAAAAGAGGTTCGATTCTCGAA